>ML778036.1:1326752-1353376 GCA_009831015.1 Picea engelmannii
TTTAATAAGTTAGTTATGAATTTGCAACATGTGGACTTCATGTGGTCCTTACAAATATTTGTTATCTATCTTACTAAGTGTCATTGGTACAACTTTGAGGAATTTTTAAAATCCCTAAAGAAATAACATGTGGACATATGGGTCCTTACCAATCCTATAAACTCCCTAAATGTTGTTTAAACTAAGAAAGCTTGAAAAACTATCATAGATTGAAAGCATGTGGGTATGTATGGGCCCGTTACTTTGATCTTTAAACTTTTCTACTGATGTAAACTAAGAAAGAAATTTCAAGAAACTACCCCAAGTTTGCAACATGTGGGTATGTATGGGCCCTTACAACTTTAAGATGATTTCAAAAGAAACTAAGAGGAGCCCTAGGGTAGATTTTTCCTTTCCTAAATATTTTTTTGTTAAGGGAGATGAAATGTCCCTTTAACCACCTTTCTGATTCTCAAGATCTCTCTATGGTGTGAGAGAAAAGAATACTCAATGATCAAAATTAATTTCTGGTCCCAATGTAAGTATTTTTTATATGTGACAACATTGATCTTAAATTTTACAAACCAAACAACTCATCCATGTGGCAACCAAAAAAAAGAGAGGAGAATATTTGGTTCTTTTTACCCCCTAAGTTCCTGTGTTTAACTAAACTTTCATATGGGAAAGGAGTCTAAGTGGAGTGCGTGGGCATTACAAATTGCATGAAAACAAGATATTGAAGTCTAGGGGCTCTCAAATCATCACAAAACCCTTACAATTTTGAAAATACAATTCTGAAAGGTGCCACTGGGCATAAAGTACTTAGAGAAAATAATCATGTGGGGCACACAGTTCGTTGAGTGCGTGTCTGTGGGCGGAAATATCTGTGCACTTTCTCATATGTGTCGGGGTATTTTTTTTGAGTGAAATTCTCCTCCTTCAACTTAGAATTTTTCTTTTGACAAGTAAGGTTTGGCCGATTTTGGCACCTTCAAGACAAATTTATTCAAAGAAGTGTTCTCTAAGCCCAAATAGGGTGGAATTTGATACTTTATCCACAATATGGTCACCATTCTTTTGTGTCTTTTCGTCACTTGGGTTCACAAAACAATGACACTTGCATGTCTAGTTGGGCCTGTTATACAAGACATAAGTTCATGAGTGGGTTAAACAAACCAAACACATCAAATAAACAAATATACAAACTAAAACAACTAAGAAAATAAAAGCTAGAATGCATAAGAAACTTAGAACCATAAACAATCAATCAATGACCAAGATAATGCCACCAATGGATAACTATATTAGTTGACAAAAAAATGTAGAGAAAAATGAAGACTTATGGGTCCCCTCTTCCTCTTTGGGAGGGCTCTTGAGTTCCCTAATGGAGAACTCTTCTTACAATGGAAGAAAAATGGAAAATGATGAAGAAAATCAATGCATATTCCCTCAAGAGGTGACTCGAATAGCCTATTGCAATGATGCTTGAATACTCCAAGGAGAAAAGATGATTCTTAAGGGAGAATTGAGACATCATAACAATACTATGAATATCTTGGTTTCTTAGTGCACCCATGGCTTTCATTTATAGAATTTCTTCAAGGAAAAATATAATTTGTTATTGGTGTGAACAAGGGGCCTTTTAGGACACCCTTTGGTCCTTGACCAACCCCCCATTCAGATTTTTCTCAGAAATGGAAGTCAAATCAGGTTGGGAGCTAGTCCATAAGTGGTTGGGGGCGGCCAACAAGAACCATAAATGTGTCGTTCACAAGAGTGCACAACTTTTCTCGTACACAATCGCACATTTGGTGCATTGTTCTCTCTGAGGGCTTTGCTGGCCCACACACTGCACATGCGCTTCCTTTAATGAATTTGCACATGTCAATTTTTTCCGAATTGTATAGTTTTTTCCTTTTGAGTTGCATTTTAGTGCTGCAATTGAACTAATTGTTGACATTGTCGTATTTATGTAACCATTTGGGTGTAATGTTGCAGACGAAATTTCATTGATAACAAAGACTCTTTTCACTCCTATTATCTTATATGGATGTGAAGTTTGGGGATTCATTATCTCTCAAGAATCTTAAAGAAAGATATAGCAGATTCAAAATAATTTTATAACTTGTAATATCAAAATTAAGGGAAATAGACCCTATCATATCCTCCTCATTGAAGCGATTCTTTCCCTTGTTAAGAGAACAACTATAATTAGGTACTTAATGTACAAGAACAAGATGAAAAACATGTATAACAAGAGGCTCCCCAAAATATCTTTAGAATCTATCCAAAATCACCAACAACTCAAGTGGGGATGGCATAATGATTCCAAGTCTTGGCTAAATCATTGGAGAATAAAATAAGAAGTTGTTATGTAGAATGTCAATGATATTAAAAATATTGTATAAGCTAAATTTATGAAAAATCTATGGTGAAATAAAGAATTAGAGAATAAAGGAAAATAAAGATATTATAAGGAGGTGCTTAACCCTAACCTTGAATATCAAAAGTATCTCTCTATTTTGACTAGCGTAAATAAGGGAATCAATATTTCTGTTAAAATAAGAACTAATTCTCATGAGCTGCATAGTGAAATTGAGCATTGTACAATCCCCAAAGCACCATGGAAAAAAAGAATCTATCACATCTGTGACACCAAAAGGGTTGAGGATGAAAAACACTTTCTCCTAGAATTCCCGAGGTATACTAAAATTAGTTCCCAATTTTCAAATATTTGTCACAATACTGACATTCCTAACCTTCCAAGTCATAAAAAATTTAGTGATCTTGGAACACTTCTCTTAATACTTTTCAAGTATTGAAATAACATTTTAAACAAATCAAAGTAATCTCTTTCTTTTCTTAAGGTCCTATAGACCAAATTTTGTGAGTGGACATTAACCATCATCATCATAATGTTTAAAGTTTAAAAATAATTAGACATTCTATAATTATTCTCCTTCTTTATTTTAATGTAAAATTTGAATCTTATACTAAAAAGGTAAAAATAAGTAGCATATGCATTGATAAGTTAGAAGAATGCTTGGAAAAAATAGGTTTTGTCAACCCTACTCTCACTGGTATAGTCATCAATCTTCTTCTTTATGCCGGTGATATCGTTCTTATGGTAAGGAGTCGCCATGATCTTGAAAATCAACTAAGAATCCTCGAGGAATTTTGCTCCAATATGGGCATGACTGTGTTAATACTGATAAGACTAAGGTCATACTTATTAAATCCAATAATATCCCCTATGATACCTTTGTTTATGACAACAACAACTTGGAGGAAGTGACTTCATACAAATATCTTGGAATTGATATTCACCACAAGATCAATTGGAATTATAGCATTGAGAAAAGGATTATTGGGGGATGGAAATCTTATTATGGGCTTGAAAACAATTGTATATTAGTTGATCTTTGGAGTTGGGATAAGAAGAAACTCCTCTTTGAGGCTCTTGTTACACTTGTTATTCTTTATGGATGTGAAGTCTGGGGTTGTAGTATCTCTCATGAATCCTGGAGAAAATAGAGAAAATACAAAAGAATTTTATAACCTATAATCTCAAAATTAAAGGAAATATGCCCTATCCCATCCTCCTCATAGAAACAAGCCTCTCCCCCATTGAGAGCATGGCTATGACTAGATACCTAATGTATAATAACAAGTTAAACAACATGGAAGATAAGAGGCTACCTAAAATTGCTTCAAAATCAAGTCATAACCACCATTGACTCAACCCACGATGGCATAAAGACTCACGGTCTTGGCTAAACTATTGGGGAATCATGGAAGAAACCATTTTGCAGAATAAAGATACTATTAAAAAAAACTTCAAATCAACATTTAAGGAAAAAATGTGGTGTGATAAAGAGTTAGAGGAAAAAATAAAATTAAGGTATTATAAAGATGTAATCAACCCTAATCTAGAAGATCAAAATTATCTATCTATTTTGCCAAGTGTAATGAAAAAAATAAGCATTGCTAAGATAAGAACAAATTCTCACGAGCTCGATAGTGAAACTGGGCGTTGGTCAATTCCTAAAACACCATGGGATGAAAGAGTGTGTCACCTTTGTGACACTAAGAAGGTTGAAGATGAAAAACACTTTCTCTTAGATTGTCTAGCCTATACCCATATTAGATCTCATTTCCAAAATATTGATCACACTACCAACCTTCCTAACCTCTTAACTCAACAAAAGTATGGTGATCTTGGAAAACTTCTCTTAATGCTTTTCAAGCACAAAAACAAAATTCTAAAGAATCACAAGTAATCACTTACCCTCTTAAGGTACGATAGACCAATTAGATCTTAATGGACGTTAATCATCATCATGATCATCATTATCTTAAAACAATAAGTAACATATGCAATTTATATAAATATCAACTAAAAATAAAAATAAAAATAAAAATTATCCTAACTAATTTCAATCAAAACATTCATATATAAATCATTTATAAATATCTATTAAAACTATAAAAATAAAAAATTATATAAATTAGCTTAAATGCAAAAATATCATAAATAGATATACAACTTTTATAAGATTTAACCAAAATTAAAAATAATTTGAATTTGATTAAGTCAAAATACTCACATATTTATGTTAAAAAAATCTAACCATATATTTAACATTTATATTCTTAAAACAATAAGTAACATACAACTAAAAATAAAGATAAAGATTATCTTAATTAATTTTAACCAAAACATTCATATATAAATCATTTATAAATATCTATTAAAAATAGAAAAAACAAAAATTATATAAATTAGGTTAACTGTAAAAATTAAAAATATCATAAATATATATACAATTTGTATAAGAATTAACCAAAATTAAAAATAATGTCAATTTGATTAAGTGAGAATACTCACATATTTATGTTAAAAAAATCTAAACATATATTTAATATTTATAATATCCATTAAAAATAAAAATTATATTAATTAACTTAAACTAAAATACCAATTTTATATAAAAAAAATCCTAAATATGGTTATGTACTTTTCTATAAAATTATATAAAACTTAAACTAAAACATTCACATATCAATATAAACCAATCCCAAACACAAATACAACATTCATGAACAACAAAAACAAAAATTATACAACATTCATAAAAATCAACTAAAACAACAAATTATGTAGAATAACGTGAATCAAAATAAATACATGGAAAACAAATTCCAAACACATATACATCTTATATACGGATCAACCACTAAGAAAAAAAAATTGTATATACTTTGTTCAACCAACATCCCCAAACATAACTTAACCCTCAAACTCATAAAATAAGACCATTTTTTAACTATCCTCCTACAAAAAATAAGACCATTTTTTCAACTATTCTCTTACATGATCAACTAATAAAAAATAACTATGTATACTTTCTTAAATCAAAATCCCCCAAAATAACTTAACCCTTGAACTCATAAAATAAGTTCATTTTCCAATTTTCTCTCTCTCTCTCTCTCTCTCTCTCTCTCTCTCTCTCTCTCTCTCATATATATATATATATATATATATATATATATATATATATATATATATATATACTCTTTCTTAAACCAAAATCCAGAAACATCACCTAACCCTCAAACTCATAAAGCTAACCCATTTTCCAATTATTCACCAAAATCCCCAAACCTAACCTCGACCTCGACCTTGACCTCAACCTCGAACTCGAACTCGAACTCGGACTCGAACTCAAACTCACATTTTCCAAATATTCACCAAAATCCCCAAATACAATCTAATCATCAAGCTCGTGAAATCATAAAATAAACCCATTTCCCAACTATTCTCCTATCCTCGAATTCATAAAATAAACCAATTTTCCAACTGTTCACCAAAATCCCCCAATACAACCTAATCATCATGAAATAAACCCATTTCCCAACTATTCTCTTCCCTCAGATGTAAACATTCAATTTTAAAACCAAATAGAGAAAAATAAATTATGTCATCTACTACTTCAGAAGTGCTCACTTCACCATTGGAATTTCTGTTTTCACCTGGAGACTGGACTGATTGGACATGATGTTCCTCCTAATCATAGTCATCATCATATTCATCTAAAGTGTTATGAGCGGCAGTGAGAATATTGCATGACTTAGAGTTGTTGATTTCACCTGGAGGCTAGACTGATTGGACATGGTGTTCCTCCTCTTAATCATGATTGCCATCATGTTCATGTTTAGTATTATGAATGACAGTGAGTATATTGTAAAACTTAGAGTTGCTACTTTCACCTGGAGGCTGGACTAGTTGGACATGGTGTTCATCCTACTGATCATGATCACCATCATGTTCATCTTTAGTCTTATGATTGACAGTGAGTATATTGCATAATTTAGAGTTGTTGCTTTCACCTGGAGGCTCGACTGATCGGACATGGCGTTCCTGATCATGATCATCATCATGTTCATCTTTAATATTATGAATGATAGGAAGTATATTGCATGACTGATAGTTGCTTCTTTCACCTGGAGGCTAGACTGATTGGACATGGTGTTCCTCATGATCATCATAATGTTCATCTTTATTATTATGAATGACAGGGAGTATATTGCATGACTTAGAGTTGTTTTTGATTGGACATGGTTTTCACCTTAGTGTTATGAATGAGGTTCATCTTTAGTGTTATGAATGACATTGTCTCTATTGCAGGACTAGCTGCATCTCTCAAAGCGAAGAATATCCCCCGCTCTTAAATATTTGTCCTTCACAAAACCCTTCCATCCCGTGGTCAGCACATATCTCCCGCTGCTCTTCCAAAAAGTGTAAGAAAACTCCCATGACCCATCCTCCTCATCCTTGAATACCAACACCTCTTGTCTCTGCTGCTCCTCCTCATGTACCTCCTCAGGCAGAGGAAAATAACTCTCTGCATGCTTTTTTGGAATGACCAACATGTTAAGCTTGCCAATATCACTGGGTGTCACCTCTTTCCTGAACATAAATTCTCTCTTCCTCTCTATATCACCACAATCACCATTATTGTTCTCATGCTGGCTTGCATGAGCACCTAATTTCTCCCTTGAAGCCATAAACCTCCTTAAATTGTCTTTGTAGGAATGGTCTTTGATCATATCTAGTATCTCCTACTTGCTCTACATATCCTGGAATCTGATTTCCTTGTTGTAACCATGGCCGAGAATGTTCATGGGGCCTTGCTGCTGGATGGTTCTGAGCTTGAGGTTGGCCATGTCATATGCCATTGCAGCCTCATCTTCACAATCAAAAGTGCCAAGCCAAACTCTATTTTGTCTTAAGTATATCTGAGCTCCCCATTTACAGTTATTTTGAGGAACAACTCCTCTGTAACGTGACTTAGACTTGGACTAATGTTGATCAACACCTGGAAATTCCCTTGGCCAAATACTATTATCTTGTTAGAATTTTCATTTATATAGCAACACCTCTTGTCTCCGCTGCACCTCCTCAGGCAGAGGAATTCCCTTGGCCGAGTACTATTATCGACAGTTTTGACTCCTTTGTAACGCGACTTAGACTGATCGTGACCAGCAGCTGGAAATTCCGTTGGCTGAGTACTATTATCAAAAATTTCAACTCCATTGTAACGCGACGCAGATTGATGATCATTAGCACGTGACAATTCCCTTTCCTGAGTAGTATATTTCAGAATTACCATCAAACTTTTCATCATTCTCAGCTCCCTTAACGACTTTTCATGGAGCAATTCAATCAAAGCACAGATTACAATTAGATGTAACACTGTTAAATTCAAAACTTCTTCGTCCTTGTATGAGTAAATTATATATAATTAACTCATACAATTCTTTGTAGGATGGAATCTATATTTGGTAAAAATTCTTTGTTTGGATGAGTTGAATTTGAAGCATAGGAGGGAATCTATATTTGGTAAAAATTCTTTGTTTGCATGAGTTGAATTCTAAGCATATTGAATCACCTTAATCATCCAAAAAACTGACGCTGAACATTAAAAAATATAGAATTATTTAAGTTGAGATTCTATAATTAAATTTAATTTTGGGTTCTATTCATAGGTTTCGTTTTCCATTTATGTATTTTCTATTTATATTGAGAATGGATTCATTGTAGTTAGGTGGTTATTGAGAGTTTCATGCATATCTTTATCAGATCTTGGATTTGGAGTGTATAAGTAGACAAAAGACTTTCCCAATGAGAACCTTTGGAGTTTATTTACCTATAACAAATTCATCTCTTTAGGTGTTGATTTTAATTTGACAAGTGAAAACAGGAGCCCTCTTTGACAGTAAATCGGAAGGCTCTAGGGTTTGACACTATGGACGAATATAGGACTATTTTCAAACCTTCAGGGAAGTGTTAATGGAAATATTACTAATTTTAGCAACTGGTTGATAGTCAGGGTTTAGTTTTCTTCATTGAGTTATGGCTAGTTCGAAGCCATTAAAGTAGGCGGTGGTAGGGGGTATAGCCTCAGGGCTCTTTACTGGTATTCTCCTAGGGAGATGAAGGCTGAATTTTTTGTTAGTGGGATTTAACATGGGAAAGAATTTAATGAGGCTTCCACCAAAGATTGAGTGTGATTTATTATTTTAAATAAGTACTTCCCGTGAGTCTTGTCAACCCGGTTTTTTCTGACTTATCTGTCCCTGGAAGCTTCTCCTGATTGGGAGAATCCTCCTTGATCTATGGCCCTGGAAGCTAGTGCACTCTTGGGTGCAGTCGACGAGGCATAATGGGAGCGAGTTGGCATATTTGCAACGGCTTATGCACTGTACAGGAATGACTGTGGGGGGGGAGCTTTAACTCATGCATTAAACATTGTAGACAAGGTACCACCGTCTTCTTTGTCTAATCCTCTTAGGGTGGCAGGCTCGAGTTTTTAGGGTGTTGGCAAGTATACGAACCATTTCATTGAAGGAGGTGTAATCTTGGGCTCTTTACTGAGTGGTGAAGGTGGCTCAAAGAATGCTCCTGGTTTCACACAGGACTATACAAAACCGACAGGTTTTTCTGGTGCACATAAATGAGAACATTTTAGTGTTAAGGATAAAAACCAGAAGAAAGTATCGGGGGTATGGAAACCCAAAAGACAGAAGAGACGATTGGTTATAGGTATGGATGTCAGATTGGAGGAGACGTGTAGATTTTCCGTTTGTGCATTGGTGGGGCATTTTGCCTATAAAACTATGAGTAATCCTTTGTTTGCAAATTGGATGGAATTACACTGGGTTCCCTTACTCGGCTATGTGTCTAAATATATTACTCTGAAATATGGGTGGTTTAGCCTTGTATTCAAAATGCCTGAAGATGTTGAAGTCATTCTTGTTAGTTTCTGGGATTTTGTTGGGGGGAGCCTCATGTTGAAACATTGGAGGACGGGATTTGATCTGACGAAGGAATATTTCAGCTGCCGCCATGTATGGGTTCTCCTCCCTAGTTTATCCTTAAACCTATGGAACCGTTCAGCGTTGAATGCTATTCGAAATCTTCTGGGATGATTTCTCAAAGTAGAGGAGAGTCTTCTAGGGACTATCGACAAGCGCATGGTGCGAGTCTTGGTGGATATCGATGTCAGTATAGGCTTGATGGAGATGATGGAAATAGAATGTAGGGGACAAGTGATGACTCAATGCCTAGATTACTAGGAAATCCCATTTAGATGTTCATACTATAGGAGGACTGGACACTTATGCAGGGATTGTACAAATTGGACCGGGTTTGTAGACACTGAAGACGACGAGGACTCTCCACTATTTAATGGGTATATGGAGGAAGTGGAACCAGAGGCATTGGGGGGCTTCTCCTTTGGAACCGACGAACATGATTCAGGGACTAACCACTTGGGATCCATCCTTGGTAAGTTGCAAACTTTCTGTCCTGTTTTATTTTCTAAACTCTCTGCATGGGAATGAGATTTTATTGAAAAATTATCACTGGTGGAGGCAACTTTTGATGGACTAAGACATTCGGTCGAGGAGACCATGGGTTCGGGTGAATCTCCGATAAGCCTAGTAGGGTTAGCCGAACCACTTTCCAGGGTGAAGGTTAACTTAACGACCCCTTTTCCTACAAAGACCCTCCTAGTGAGGATATTACATCTGCCCATACCTCGATTGCCTTTCAAATTCTGGGATTGGATGTTGTGTTTGATACATTGGTTCCCTCCTATAGAGGACTTATAGATCCCATACTACTGTCGACTTATTTGGGACAGCAGGTTCACCAACAACCTTTCACGGAAAGCAAGTTGGATCCTATTAACAAGTCACAAGGTAATGACATGGCCTGGTCTAGGGGTATAGGTGTGGAATTATCTCCTCTCAAAACCAGGAGCCCTAGGAAGAATTCTGGACAGTCTTCGGTTCCTGTCACCAAACCGGATACTACATATGATTTAGGGCTACTTAGAGGCATGAAGGCCCTTGCCAGGGCTAAGCCATGATCCTCTTATCTTTAAATGTTAGAGGGGTGGGGGGTCCCCATAAATTGTCTTCTTTACATAATATTTTAAATTTTACTAAGGTGGATATTGTGTTTTTTCAAGAAACACTTGTGGATGAATTGAAGGCCTATAATTTTATGTGTTCTCTTTGTCCTACTTGGTACATATGTGTGGTTAGTGCAGTTGGGAAGTCAAAAGGGCTTCTGGCTACCTAGAACCCCAGTAGTTATAATCTTAACCCATTTCTAAGCATTGGTGGTATATTATTGACAGGTATATTCATAAGCCTGGAAATAGTAGGATTAGTTTTATAAATGCATATGGTCCTTGCGTGGGGAGAAGAGTGTTCTAGGAACAGGTTGAATCCAATGGATTATTAGCATGGGAAAACCTCATTTTGGATGGTGACCTAAAATTTGCTACCAGCATAGATGAAGTGTGGGGGGTGGATGCTCACCGTGATCCATTGGCAGGCTTCTTCAGAGATCTCTTTCATAAGAATCGTATGGTGGATGTGAAGCCATTGGAGTTAGTGCCCACATGGCGTAATGACAGAAGTGGTGAACAAAATATTCAAAAAAGGATGGACATAGTATATGTGGCAGAAGGTTTACTGCATGAAACTGCAAGATTTAGATCGTGGCTTGGACTCCCATACATCTCGGATCATGCACCAATATTCTTTCAGTTGAACAATGGATATCTCGGTGGCCTATCCATTTAAATTCAATCATGCCATTTTGAAGGATGAGTCATTTGGGGTATTAGTCCAGTCAGTTTGGAATGCTCCATACCTCTATAGTGTGGCAGGTGCCCAAAGGAGACTTGTACACAAGTTAATTAATTTAAAGAATCATACCAAGAGTTGGCAAGAACAAAATAAGATTATGGATAATAGAGCGTTGGAATCTCTAGTAGGGGAATTAGTTAAACTAACTAAACAGAGTTGGGAAATTCGTTTAAGTCATGACCAAGGAGCTCGTCTGAAGAAGTTAGAATTGGATCAAAATTATTATTTGATGGAGGAGGAGGCCCGCTGGCGTTTGCAAATCCAACCACTATGGATTAAAAATGGTGACAAAAATACGAAGTATTTTCAGCAATATGTTAGTTTTAGACAGAATAAAAAAGATCTCTGGGAAATATTAGATGATCGGGGAAAATCACACCTTGGGCATGAGGCCATAAAAACTAAATCTTTGCATTACCTTAGGTGTTTTTATCAAGAATCAATGGACAACAGAATTGTGGAATAGATTGAGGCAGTTAATCAGTATCCCAGGTTGGTGATGGAGGAGGAGGTGCAAGTATTGGAGAACTCAGTTACCAAGGAGGAAGTACTTGAAGTTCTTAAAGAGTTTATGAAGGATAAGAGCCCAGGCCCAGATGGGTGGACTGTTGAGTTTTACCTGCACTTCTTTGAGTTGGTGGCATCTGATTTGGTAGAAGCGGTGGAAGAGGCACGCATGACAGGGGAGGTGTATAAGGGTATGAACACGACCTTTATTGCATTAATCCCGAAGGTAAATGAGCTAGCTACATTTGGTGACTTTCGACCGATTTATTTGTGTAATCTTTTCTATAAGATCATTACAAAGATAATTGCCAAGAGGATTAGACCGATTCTTTCCCGTATAAATGGGAAGGTCTTTTGTCCAGTATAAAGGTTTCGAGATTTATCCAGATCTTGCATCTACTTTTTGTAGATGATATCCTCATCCTAACAAATGATTCACTTGTGGAATGGAGGGAGATAAGTAGGTTTTTAAACCATTTCTTCTTGGCATCAGGTCTACAGGTAAACTCATAGAAAACTACTCTTTATCAGTATGGGGTTTGCCAGTTGGCTCTTGAATCACTGAATTATATTCTACCTTATAATTATCAAGCACTTTCGGATGGGTTTAGATACCTTGGGTATTTCCTTAAGATTGATAGATATAGAAGTGAGGATTGGCTTTGGCTCATTGAGAGATATGATCAAAAGATTAACCACTGGTGCAACTGGTGGTTAACTCTAGGGGGATGTCTAACTTTGATAAAAGAGGTTTTAGAGAGTCAACCGATTTACTGGTTGACTTCAGTGAATCTTCCTTCTCCGATAATTATTAAAATTTTCCAACACATATACAATTTTATGGATGGGAGCTCGAAAAAAGAAAAGCCTACATATCTGTGACTGGAAGCAGATTGCAAGACCAAAGATCTATGGGGGATGGGGATTATGGAATATCCTAGATTTTAGTAAATCCATGGCTGCTAATAGTCTTTAGGGAGCATTAATGAAGGAGGGGTTATGGAATAGGGTTATAAAAGATAAGTACATGCCATTTGTATCTACTGCTAGCTGGATCTGAACAATGGATATTACAAAGGAGAAAGGTTCTAAGGTATGGAAATATTTATTAAATTCCCTCCATCTATTACTTCACTGGTTGGCATGGAGCCTGGGGAATGGGCACTCTATCTTGATTGGGAAAGATTACATCTTGGAGATTGGTTAGTTGGCTATTTTATCAGAGGAATTGATTGAGGTGATAAATAGAAAAGGAATTTATTATCTATCCCAGGCTAAAGTAATGTCACAGGTGGGCCATATCACATCCAATTGGATATCTAGTGAAGATTTGGAATTGACTGGGTGTTTACGGGTTGAATGGAAAGCTTACCGTGTTTCTCTTATTAACAATGGTATTATACTATAGGATAAATCTGATCATCTTAAATGGACTGGAGGTAACAAGTATGGTCAGGTAACGGTAAGGAACATCTATCTAGCAGTCGAAAGTCGTAAATGGATCTATAAGTCTAGTGGTTGGCGTAAGGCCATGTGGGATTGGTATTGTTCATTTAAAATTAAGCTCTTTTCTGGTTAATGATGGAAAATAAAATTCTATCGTGGGAGACCCTTCAACGAAGAGGATTCATAGGTCCCAGTGTTTGTAAACTATGCATGAAAAGTTCAAAATCGACTCAACATCTATTTTTGGAGTGCGCCTTCATGCAGGAGGTCTGGATTAGCCTTAAAAAGTTTATCAACTATTCTGGAAGCTAGGTGGGGGATAATTTAATTGACTGCTACAAATATTGGAGAGTCCAAAATTAACATCTACCCACTCTCCTAGCTATAATCTGTTGGTCTATATGGAGGGAGCTCAACTTTGCAGTCTTTGATGAATGCATTCCCAGGATTCCAAATGTTATTCATAGTGCTTTATTTTCATACAACGAATATAAAAAGAAACCTCCGGAGGCTATCCAGTGAGTTAAGGTGCATGTTCTGGACAAGGGAGGAATGATGGGTTGGTTTGACAGAGTGGCAGCAGAAAATGGATTGAACAACAGAGCGGGAGGCATCATAAGGATTAATGATCAAAGCAGCTACCACTAGCTCCTTAATTGTGGGCCTGGTACTAACACCCAAGGAGAATTACTTGGTGTGTGGGAACTACTCTCCTTGTGATGCAGGATCATCGTACAAAGCCAAAGCACACACCTAGCCAAAGGAACAACTGGACGTGCAGATGAAAAAAGGGAGCATGTTTTTATGAAAGCATTTTGAATTTTGAAAACTGAAGCATTAATGTAATAATCTAGGTGAAGCATACTTACATTTATGTCTTGGAGATAAGAATAGATCTGGAGAAATTACTCTCACCTGCTGGATGTAATAGGCATTTAAGTCTGTTAATGTAAAGTAGGTAGATATGAATGTTAGATTAGACAGTTTAGAAGTGTAGGAGGGAAAACAGATATAGACACCATCACCCTTGTATCATTGTATGAAGAAGAATATTATCATTCAAAATTCATAAGCTGGAGAGGTATAGCAGAGAATTGTAGAGAAGACCCCATGTACATGAGCACTTGAGTTAATATATAAAACTTTGACTCAATTTTTATGGTGTTATGATGCTTACTGTTTACATTAGTTGAATGGTATGTTTACAGTTGGTTTGTTTCTCTGTTATGAATTTATATCAATGTTGTGTTGTGTGTATGATTTCATGTTGAATGTATGAAGTTAGAGAGAAGAAGAACGAGTTTCAATTATTTCGCTTCCTAAGAATTCCTACAAGGAGTGCAATGAATGTCCACAAGGTGTGCGTTGACGAAGGTATGAGTTTTATCTTAGAAATCTCAGGAGAGATATCATTGTTCTCATATCAACAGAAGTGCAGGTGAAGCACAGAGTTGTGAAAGGTGTGCGCAGGCTGGTTGAGGCTTTAGAACTTATCAACTAAGGCGAAGGTTGAAGGACCACTGTTGCAAAGAGTGCACAGGGTCAAAGAGTCAAATAACCAAAGGTTATTTGAAAGTTTTCCGCAAGGAGTGCAAGAAAGATTCTTTTTGGAAGGCTTGAGTTTGCAAGTGAAATATTAGTAGAGATAATGCCTTTAAAGTGTTCAAAGGGAGACGAAGATTGAAACCATTGCATAGAAGTTAATTTCAGGAGGGAGAACACTCATTCATTGGGCAAAAGTCATTGAGGAGTGAATCGAGAGGTCAAAATTCTCCGTGGAGAGCTCGCAAAGTCGTGAGGACCGTAGGATCCAGTGGAGCTATAAGGTGGTTAGGAGTTGGATGAACTCACCACCCTAATATCAAGAATCAATGTGAACCATTGATCGTGGTCAATAAGATCCGTTGATCTCGTTTCAACCCACATTGTTGGATCATTTCGCAAATTCAGGGTTCGTGAGTTTGGAGGGAAGACCAAATTCTTGGTTTCATCCTGAGTTGTGAGGAACAGGGAAAGAGATCTGGACCATTAGATCCAAGCCACAGGAGAACCGTTGGAATAGAAGCTTCACGGGGTATCGCGTATTGGAGGTTCAGGGGTTGAAAGAACTTATTTTCGACTGCAGAAGTCATGAAGTGTCGAGCGTTGAGGGATCGTATGAACATGTAGCACACCCAATAAGTGGGGCTATGTGGTTGACAGGTGGCGTAACAACCAGAGCCAAAAGAAAGGTGGAAGCGGGTGACAGGTGGAGGACACATGTCACCTAGGAAGGAATCAACCCATTGTCGACTTATCCTGTCTCGGGGACTCGTAAAGGAGGAGCATGAGGGCTCAACACTCCAACTTGTGAGGTTTCGAGTTGTGATGTGTTCTAGGGTTAGGCCCTAGTCGACGATCGCTTGTAGAGGTGCTAACAAGGAGGATCCATACCCATATCGCATATTGGGTATTGGAGGTTTGGAGAAAGAGGAGTCGAGGTCATCGATTCATGAACTCGTGAGTTGTGGAAGGCACTTGTGCTACAACCGGGTTGTGGTTGCATGGAGACATAAGGCTCACACCTGGTGTTGATTTGCATAGGGCGGGTTTTTATGAAGGAATTGTGGATCGAATTTGTGAGGTTCCAATCGGGACCCGAGGGAGCCAATTTGACTCAAGGTGAAGGAAGAACTATCCTGAGCGGATCTCGACCAGAGGGATGGGGGTCCTGTTATCATTTGGTATCAGAGCCTAGAATAATTTCTTTGCCTTTTGTAGTAGAAAGAAGGGAGAAAATTTTATAGCCATGCCATTGAGAAGAAGAGACAGGAAAATACCTGATCCAACAGTGGAAAGAGAAATGCCGAGAAGAAGAGACAGGAAAATAATTGATCCAGCAGTGGAAAGAGAAATGTGTGAGTTACGTGCCAGGCTTGATGATATGGAGACAACACAAAGGCGCACAGTCGATGCTGGGGATATCAGCGAGGCTGAAAGTGAAAATGAAGCTGGAAACGAAGAAGAAGAAGTTGCAGTTGAAGATGCTACAGAAGAATGCCTATTCAGAGTTGTTGCAAGGATAGGTGCTAGAGAAAAAATGAACATTGCAGTGTATGAGGGAAACTTGGTTGTTGAAGAGATTCTAGACTGGATTAGAGATCTAGACAAATACTTCGACTACGAGGATGTCAAGGAAGACAAGAAATTCTAACATTCTGTTACCAGACTTAAAGGGCATGTAACACTATGCTGGGATGAGCTGCAAGCTGACAGACGTTGCAAGGGAAAGAAAAAAATCAAGAACTAGGATAGAATGGTTGCAAAAATGAAATCCTAATTCATGCCCAGGGATTATCAAATCACTATGTTTCAAAGGATGCAAAATTTGAGATAGAAGATGATTTTAGTGAAAGAATACACTAAAGAATTCTACAGGATAAACATAAGAGAAGGTCATCGGGAAAGTGATGATGAAAAAGTTGCTAGGTACATGAATGGTCTGTGCTATGACATTCAAGATTAGATGAGGATGATGACCATTTGAAATGCAGAAGATGCTTATCAGATAGATCTGAAAGCTGAAGAGAAGCTGAGCCGGAAGCAAGGTCAAAGAGGCCGAGGTAGAATTCAAGCTAGAGGAAAAACAATTGCCCAACATAAAACTTGGAAACCTAAAGAAGAGGGGAAGAAACCTCAACCTCAACCTGAGAGAGGAGGTAGCTCACAAGGAAGGACGTATGTTGATAGAAATACTTTTCCTTGAGCCAGAGGAAGAGGAAGAGGTGGAGGAAGTGAAGTGAAATGCTTTGTTTGTGGAAAAATTGGACATAAATCCTATGAGTGTCGAGATAGGAAGAAAGAAGGTGGTGAAACTCACATTGTCGAAGCTCAAGGATAGAATGTTGAGGCAGAATACACTAAGGGTGAAAGATCCTTAATGATGAGGAAATTTCTCTTGAAGCTGGAGAAGGAGGAAGATAACCTAGCCCAAAGAAATAGTCTGTTTAGGATTGCTTACAAAACTAAGGATAGAGTATGAAAGGTCATAGTGGATAGCGGTAGCACAGACAATATCGTATCTACAGAGATGGTAGAAAAGATGGATCTGGATACTCTTGTAGACCAGTACGAGGATAGATGATCTACCAGAAGAAATTTAGGAGTTGCTGGAAGAATTTGTTGATATAGTAGTGGACGAACTACCCTGTTTGTTGCCACCTATCAGGAGTATAAGTCATCATATCGATCTTATACCTGGAGCCAGTTTACTGATCAAAGAATCATACAGATTGACACCGCAGGAAAATGAATAAGTTAAGAGACAGGTCCAGGACTTAATGGACAAAGGATTGATATGGGAAAGCTTGAGTCCATTCATTTTTCTGACAGTGCTCAACCCAAAGAAAGATGGAGGCTAGAGAATGTGTATAGACTCAGGGGAAATCAATAAGATTACCATTAGATACAGTTTTCCATTGCCAAGGATGGACGACTTGATGGATTTCTTGAGTGGAGTAAGATTTTTTTTAAAGATTGATTTGAAAAGTGGATATCATCAGATTAGAATGAGAGAAGGTGATGAATGGAAGACATCACTCAAGACAAATGAAGGGCTATATGAATGGCTTGTCATTCCATTTGGCTTAATGAATGAACCCACTACTTTCATGAGGTTGATGAACAAAGTCCTGAAGGATTTCATAGGGAAATTCGTCATTGTATATCTTGATGATATATTGATTTTCAACAAAACTGAAGCAGAGCACTTAAATCATTTAGCTGCAGTGATGAGAAGATTACAGGAACAGAAATTGATGATCAATATGAAGAAATTGTCATTTATGAGGACACAAATCATTTATTTGGGTTTTGTTATCTCTGCAAATGAACTGAAAATGGATCCAGAAAAGATAAAGGTGATTAAGGATTGGCCATCGCCGAAGAGTGTATTTTAAGTTAGAAGCTTCCATGGTTTGGCTAGCTTCTATAGGAAATTCATCTGAAAATTCAGTGGAATTAGCGCATCGATGATGGATACGGTGAAGAAAAGACATAAATCTTTTCATTGGACGGAGGAAGCAGAGAAGAGTTTCAATCTTCTAAAGAAGAAGATCACTGAGAAACCAATTATGGTTCTGCCATATTTTAGCAAGACATTCCAGGTCAGGTGTGATACGAGTGGATTTGCAATTGGAGCTATATTGAGCCAAGATGACAGGCCGATCACGTACTTTAGTGAAAAACTGAATGAAGTGAATATTAAGTACTCCACATATGACAAGGAATTCTACGTGGTCATACAAGAACTGAAGAAATGGAGACACTATTTGGTTCCCAAGGAGTTTGTTTTGTACAACGATAATCACGCTTTGCAATTCATAACTTGATAGGAGAAGTTGAACCAAAAACATGCTAAATGGTTTGAATTCATGCAGAAGTTTACTTTTGTGACTAAGCATATTTCTGGAACTGCTAACAAAGTTGTTGATGCTTTGAGCAAGAAATGTTTGCTTATGCAGGAATTCAGAGTCAAGACTTTGGGTTTTGATAATCTCAAAGAAATTTATAGGGATGATATAGACTTCAAGGAGGCATATGAGGCATTTGAAAATCCAGTTCTTAGAGACAAAAGCCAATGGAATGAATACATGATCCAGGATGGATTATTGTTCAGGGGAAATCAACTATGTATTCCAAAATTCTCCATGAGGGAGAACCTGCTGAAGGAAAAACACAGTAGAGGATTGGTCGGACACTTCGGTCATGATAAAACATTCTCAAAGTTGAATAGATCATATTATTAGCCAGGGATGAGAACATATGTGAAGAAATTTGTGGATAGGAGAAAAACATTTCAGCACATGATGGTAAAAAGGCAGAACATAGGGTTATATCAACCGTTACCAATTCCTGAAAGGCCATGGGACACAGTGAGCATGGATTTTATATTGAGACTGCCAAGGACACAGAGAGGATATGATTCAATCTTTGTGGTAGTCGAATTTTTTTTTAAAATGGCACATTTAATACCATGCCAGAAAACCAGTGACGTAACTCATATTGCGAACCTGTTTTTCAAGGAAGTTGTCAGACTTCACGTTTTTCCAAAGAGTATCGTTTATGATCGAGATACCAAGTTCGTGGGACATTTCTGGAGGACCTTATGGAAGAATTTGGGGACAAGTTTTTCTTTTATCTCAGCATATCATCCTCAGACGGATGGACAAACATAGGTCGTAAATAGGAGCTTGGGATATCTGATGAGGAGCTTAGTGACTGAACACCACAGTCAGTGGGATCACATTCTACCATAGGCAGAATTCACTTACAATGATTCACTCAATAGAAGCACAGGGAAGATTCCATTCCAGATTGTATATGGAATGAAGCCAAGGGGAGTTTCTGAATTCAAAGATTCAAAACAAAATGAATTCATGAGTGGTAGTGCAGATGACTTTGCAGAAGGAATGAAGGAGATTCACAGCCGAATCAAAGAGTGATTGCAGAATTCAAGTCAAGAATACAAGTGGAGAGAAGATCAATACAGGTGAGAACTTCAATTTGAAGTTGGTGATTTGATTCTTGCACATATGAGGAAGGAGAGGTTCCTAAGGGGAACGTATAACAAACTAAAGATGAAAAAGATTGGACCATGTAGGGTCATAAGGAAATTTGGGGAAAATGCATATGAGATTGAATTACCCGATGGGGTCAGAATCTCACCGATATTCGATGTCATGGATTTGTATGCTTACAGAGATGAAGAATCAGGAGCAGAGGATGAGAAAGAAGAAATTCAATGGAAAAAACAAATTCCTGTAGTTGAAAGGCCGCAGATGGAAAGCATAACTGACAAGAGGATTAGAAAAAGAACTAGGAGAAAGGAGTATTTTGAATACTTGGTTGAGGGGAAGGGACATCCAGTTGAATATGCCAGTTGGGAGGATGAAGCAACAATTCAAAAGCATGGACAGACCATGCAAGAGGTCATGAACAAGAGTTCATGAATTTTCAAGCGAGGGAGTATGATGTAGGAGCATCTTACAAAGCCAAATCATGTGCCTAGCCAAAGGAACAGCTGGATGTGCAGATGAAAAAAAGGGGGCATGTTTTTATGAAAGCATTTTGAATTTTGAAAATTGAGGCATTAATGTAATAAGCTAGGAGAAGCATACTTACATTTATGTCTTGGAGATATGAACAAATCTGGAGAAATTACTCTCACCTATCGGATGTAATAGGCATTTAAGTCTGTTAATGTAAAGTAGGCAGATATGAATGTTAGATTAGACAGTTTAGAAGTGTAGGAGGGAAAACGGATATAGACATCCTCACCCTTGTATCATTGTATGAAGAATAATATTATCATTCATTATTCATAAGCTGGATTGTTGTAGCAAAGATTTGTAGAGAAGAACCCATGTACAGGAGCACTTGAGTTAATATATGAAACTTTGACTGAATTTTCATGGTGTTATGATGCTTACTGTTTACATTAGTTGAATGGTATGTTTATAGTTGGTTTGTTTCTCTGTTATGCATTTATATCAATGTTGTGTTGTGTGTATGATTTCATCTTGAATGTATGAAATCAGAGAGAGAAGAAGAATTAGTTTCAATTGTTTCTCTTCCTGAGAATTCTTGCAAGGAGTGTAGTGAATGTTCACAAGGTGTGCATTGACGAAGGTCTGAGTTTTATCTCATAAAGATCATGAGAGATATTGTTGTTCTCATATCAGTTGAAGTGCAGGTGAATCACATATCCATGCAAGGTGTGCGTAGGTTGGTTAAGGGTTTAGAACTTATCAACTAAGGCGAAGGTTGAAGGACCACTATTGCAAAGAGTGCACAGGGTCGAAGACTCAAATAACCAAAGGTTATTTGAAAGTTTACCACAAGGAGTGTGAGCAGGATTCCTTTTGGAAGGCTTGAGTTTGCAAGTGAAATCTCAGGAGAGATAATGCCTTTGAAGTGTTCAAAGGGAGACGAAGATCGAAACCGTCGCATAGAAGTTAATCTCAAGAGGGAGGTCCTTAAGAGGGAGATCGATTAGAGTGGTATGTGGATGCCATTACAAGGTTTTATGCATTAGGGATGGGTACTAGATCCTTGACCATGGTTGGGTCATGAGTCTAGGGAATTAGGACCTAAGTTAATATTCTTGATCTAATAGGCTATGATCAAGGCCTCAAAGCACAACATAGTTCCTTTAAAGTGAATCTTTTTCATATAAGTAGGATATGGGTATAATAATGCATTTTTTCATAGTAGGAATAGGTCTCAAGGACTTTACCATGACAAAGGGAGGACAATAAGGGCCTTATTCCATAAATAGATTTGTAAGGCTCAATATCCATGAACATCACCTTCAACATAATCCCTTTAGAGGAAATATTTGGCCTCCAAGTTGAATATGTTTACCATTATGAAATATTTTGCACTAGGGACATGTGCATTTAGTAATTAGCCATGGTCAAGTGAGGAAAATAAGCCCCTTGGGTCATTTATGAATCCTTTAGGGATTAAGAGACATAATCAATGCCCTAAACCACATAACATGTTGTCTATAGGGAATCATGAACCTTTGAGTGAGATATGGGTATTGTTATAATATTTTGTGTATAAAAGATGGCTATGAAGGATTTAACCATGGTTGGGGGATAAATACAAGGAATTAGGCCTTGAAAAAATATTATTGGGCTAATAAGCCATGTTTAAAGCCATGAACTACAACATGAGACATTTAAAGGGGTTCTTTTGCATACGGGTTGGATGAAGTTTGCATTAAGATTTTTTGTGTAGTAGGGATTTATGTTGGGGCCTTGACCATTATTAGGTGATAAAAATAGGGTCCTTAATCCATAAAGTATGATCAAGGCCTTAAACTACAACATCATCCCTTTAAAGAGGATATTTTTCGTATGAATGAGAAAGGGTTTCTAGTAGTATTTTTTGTGTAGCCGAGATGGATCTTCGGGCCTTGACCATGATTAGGTGATGAAAATAATGTCCTTAATCCATAAATGAGTGTAAATAGTCTTATGGGACATGGAATATTCTTCAAACAACTAAAATTTTTTTTAGAAATTAACTTTGTCGTGGAGGTGACCACCCTTCAAACGTGCATTTTTCAAAGACATTAAAAGGTTAAATGATTGAATAATAGCTAAACATCTATGACCACCCATATTTCTCGATTATGTCATCGCTCTATGATTTCAATGTTCAACATGTTACATCTGCATTCTCAATCAAGGTATTTAGCATGCTTATTCATGGAAACAATTTCTCTGTGTATCCCACCTTGTGGAATCACAAGACTTGGACATTGAAATCCTTGGGTTCATGTCTGTGGCTTATTTTTTTGCTCGCAATGATTTTTGGAAGGTTCAACATCATTGTACATATCATAGAGGAATGAATAAGTAGGCTTTGAGGCAATGTTGAGTAGCAACACCATGTCCATGACACAATGAAAAGAATTGCAGTGCTCTTTGTCATTAAGTGTATAACAAAATTTCATTCACAGATATATACAAGACATATAATAAGTCTCGTGTATATTATCAGCTATATAATGTACATCTAACTATCTTATCAAATTATTACATGACATCATGAATTTATTTTAGTCTTCTTTTTCACTTTCTAGTTCTCAATAAAAGCATCCACGTCCATGTCTTCGTTTACTGGGTGCTCATCAGTAGATGATGTTGTTTTAGTCCTTTTATGTCGAGTATGTATGACCTTGTACCCACGGTGTGGATGCTTCTGTTAGGGGTCATCACCTTAAAAAAAAAAAAATACTAAATTTATATGGCCAATTTTTAAATATCATTGAAGTAGTTCATTAATATTAAAAAAAACTCCACACTGTAATTATTTACTCGATCCTCTAGTCAACACCGTTGGAGTGGCTTCTAGCCTATTCACCTAATCTTCAGGTTGAGGATGATCATCTATGACATTCTCTTCCATTGAAATGTCAAAATTTATAAGTACAAAATTATTAAGTATATGATTAATATATAGACATTTTTCCATCGTGGGCCTCAGTCACAGGAACATCTTGGGGATGCACCCCAATGGGATGGGGTTGCTGGGGAGCACCATGATATTCTAGCGGTGTTTCACTATCAACGCTATGTTGTTCAATACTAATGGTTTCGTTCACAGTGCTTCTCCCCTGATTAAAACAAAGTAAGACATTAAATTATGGACGATATAAAACATTTACGTATTTTATAAGTAACAAAAGGTTAATGTGGATTGATTTCTATTTACCTTATCCCACAAATTGTATCTTGGGGTCTACCCCATGCTTTTACAATGATAAACCACAACTTTATAACCATAATTGTAACCAAGTTAGAGGTCTTCCTCCGTGGTTTCTGTTTCGAAGTCGTCACCCTACATTTCATAAGGGTATGGTTTTTTAATTTTTTTCGCTGCAATTACCTTAAATTTGTAAGGTGATACAAATAATATTCTTAAGATGTTTGAGTACCTACGATTCATGATTGTAACCTCGAGTAGACACCCTGGCGTAGCTTGTGTTTTCCATGTTTGGAAATCCTTTTCTTGGTTGCCTTCGAAGTGTCATAAAACCTATCCTCAAAATATTAAAGTATGTTATATATAACCACACGTTTATTTAGATCTAAAGAAAAATAAAGCTAGTATTGAATTCAAAAATTTGTAATTTACCTTGGTATACCAGTTATTTGTTCTCCTGATTTTTTCAAAATACTCTTTTGCATCATAAATGAGCACCTTCCACTCCCTCTCTGGAATTGAGGGAGGATGCTCATACCTAGGATTTCTTGCCAAGCTTTATCTATAAACGTCCTGGGTATATTTTAAATATTCACCCACTGAAGATGTGATCACTTTTGTATTGAACATGTCTAAACCAAAGAGGCCTTCAAGATAATCCATAAGTTTCTTTTTGAGGTTGGAATTCTGGAAATTCCACCTCATGCGTAAGGTTTCGCCAAAAATAGACAAGGCCTTGCTCTCTACATTCCTATAAAAAAGGTTGTTTTCTACACACAAAAAGATATGATCATTAATTTCAAATTAATAATCTAGATGATTTATGTATGAGGACAACATTAAATGATTAACATATGAATTATAACTACCTGGGAGTGTTGATTGTTTTAATGGAAGTCCATTATCATCAACCAAAAATGTGCACAGAAGGGTCCCCATGCTTGTCACAGGTCTAGCTCCAGGAAATGCAACCATCTCAACCAGATCACTATGATCCTCATCTCTGCCACAATATCTAGACTCTGATTGAGGTGTGGATGTCTGTCAGTGTGTGTCATGGCTCCTATCTAAATGAGGTGTGGAATATGGAGAAGTAAACAGTGCTCTAGCAGCTGTATGACCACCCACATCAGGACTTTGCAGCATCTCTGTAGCGCCACTACTACCAACCTCGGGATGAACATGCTACAAACATTACTTTATTAAAAAGAAAATGTTTTATCATGAGATAATGTAAAAGTTAAAGAACAAAGTATCATAATTGAACATATGATTGCATTAAACAATTTTTTTTTTAATTAAGGTTATTACCTTATATGTGTTAAGTTGTGACATAAGGAGCTTGATCCTTTCTTTGACGTCCGAGGTTTGTTCTAGACGATCTAACAAGATAACAAGTTCCTTGTTAGATTTAATGATATTTTTTTTTAATAAGAGCATCGGATTAGTGCAAGAATAAAACCCGTCCTCATCGGCATAATCATGATCCACATGGCCTGCTGACTACATATAATTTCAGCAAAAAGAATGTTATTTCAATAAAATTATATAAGAAAATAATAAAAACAACATAAAATGAAAGTGGAAATTGATAATCATTTACATGTTCTGCAGATGGCCCTTTTCCACGATCATTTTTCCACATTAAAATATAATTAGAACCCCAAAATATTTAAAAAATTGTTAATGATAACAAAAAAATAATGTTAAATATAATATTTACAACAATGTTAAAGATAATAAAAAAATAGAATGCAATAAGTAGAGGTTTCTTAAAGAGGTGTTGCATAAGAACCTGCACACTATTAATCAATGTTTCTATTCGATTCAAATGGTAATCCACTAATAACTCTTCCCTAGGAGCTATCTTTTTTATTGCGCACAGGACTTCCTGATTCTCTTCACGTCCCTCAAATATGCAATTTGTTTGTTTGTTTATTGTCCCGGATCATGTGCTATTTATAAACCCCGTGATATTGGTGAAAGATTTAGGCCTTCCATCAATATATATAGTCCCTCCCTTATTTTTATCTTTTTTTATTAGTTGTATATAATTTGTAGCGAGTGAATATCTCTGCATACTTCATATGTACCGGACCAGCCGCATCCAATCGTTATAATTGTAACACGGTCTAACATAGTCCATCAATTCAGTTACTGTATTGTATTTTACAATTATTCCATCCATGGAAAATAGCCCCAAGCCATGCATGGAGAATGGTGAAATGCGATATGTCCTATTGTTGACAACAAATTCAACATCTATACGAGGTAGTTCCTTAGGTACCCATTGCTTCGCCAGATGTTTATACGTGAGTGGAACATCTATGTCTCCTATTTTCTCATCATCATAAGAGCATGATCCTCCTTTGTAAAGAAAAAATTTCATGCGTCTACAAAATTTTATTATGACTTTTTCACCTTTGGTCCTTATTTTCTTATCATATCTACTAGATGCGCTCACATTTCCAGCCTCTATTTGTCATAATATTTCCTCACTCGATGAATAAATATCTGGAAGGTACCTATTTGGTTGTACCCTCAGTTGCATGTGCACATGTTGTTAGTTAGTAGTCCATCATCATATTCATAGTTCTAAGAAAAAAGTTATATCTTTAGTTTTGGATGCACAATTAGACTAGGGTGAAATTTCCAATATTAGTGGTCAACCACCTAATTTAATGTGATATCCCTCTTGATTTTGGACATATTAAGTACATATTAAAAATGTGAAAACACTAAGGACATGATAAATATATCATATGGATCTAAGAAAAAAATAGTATTAAAGTTGTTGTTTGTTGGATTTGCGCAACATGAACCTAACAAAAAAATTCTCACTTGAACTTGAGCAATGCCATAACTTCTAGAAATGGTATAGAAAAATATAAATACTAGAATAGGATAACGCAACTAGGCATCCTCTATTCAAGGAAGCGGAACCACAAGACACAAAACACCTCTAATTTTTGCAAACCCCCATGTGCTGCATTGTCAACTCCCACAAGGCCATCCTAAACCCCAATACTATAGGGAAACAATAATAGTTTTGTAGGAATCAAAGAGACCTAGGGTTGAACATGGGACATATTAAATATTCTCAAAACCTAGATTAATATGGAATTTTCAAATGTCCTAGGTAAACTTAAGAAATATTTTTCTATTTTGTAAATGTACGATTGAACCAATAGAGAGAAAGTGTACATGGA
>ML778036.1:1372073-1383735 GCA_009831015.1 Picea engelmannii
TATCAACAAAGTGTTTGACGAAATACCTCACTCAGAAAAAGTTTTAAAAAGACACCAAAACAGTGATGATCCTTGCATAATGGCTTGGGATCATTACAGTGGTATCAGAGCTTAGATTCCTGCCAACTAGTGGGGATTAGCAAGGTTAAAATAAGATGGATATTATTATGAGGATTGAGGAGTGTGAAAGGGAATATAAAACCATCAATAATTTCAAGGGGCTCATAACATTCCAATGGTTCCTATCCTATAAAAATCCTAGTTGGAGAAAAAAGAAGATTGCAGGTGGGCTCAAGGCAATTGAGGAAATTAGAGCAGCCTTTGGGTGGAATACCATGCCCACTAGGAGGGAAAAACAGAGAAACCCCACACCCAGTAGGAGCACACAATGTTGCTACAGTTGCAAGGTGCCTTGGGAACCTAATCATAGGTGTAGGGGTAAGGGTAAGAAACACATGTTGAGGTACGAGAGGATAGTGATGATGAGGCATGTGAGGATGGATCGAGTGAGGCTTATCTGGGGCAGTCCAATGATGATAGTGACTCTTGCACAGAGGCTAGTGATAGTGACTCTACCTCAGAGGATAGTGATGATGACTCTTGCACAGAGGCTAGTGGTGCTTGCATGCTTGAGGAGGAGGATGGACCTTGTGTAGTGGATAGGCAACTGGATGGACGGGATGATAGCACCAGTGTCTCAGCAGACATATCACATACCATTGATGACCTTTCGCCTCAGCAGTGTGGTGACACTAGTGAGGAGTCACATGTGTTAGCACCTAGAGATGATGAGCTTCCTATGGGGGTTGTGGCACATTTATCACCTGTTCAGACACCCATGATAGCCACGTCACATGAGGAGATTAGTGGCACGACAGGTATGATGGATGAGCTTAGTGTGAGGGATGCACACCATGGATAGGTAGACCCACAGGTCCAGGAGGAGGTACATGATGTACAAGGAGTTGACCTCACACATACAAGTCAACCAGAGGAGATGGAGTCACAGCTATTGGAGACTCCATTGGTTGAGTAGGTTGTAGAGGCTGATAGATTGATGGAGCACTTACTTCCATGATCGACCTGCATTGATGAGGATGCACTTTTTAGCAGTCAGGATGACCATAGCATGCATCTGGATACAACTCTATGGGATCCAGGTGCAAATGATAGTAGAAGGTTGAGTGCACATGAGGATACAACTATTCATACAGGATACAATGTGATTCAAAAAGAGTTAGCATCTAGTGATGGGATATAGTGGCATACAGGAGTACCCAACAACATAGTAGACAGTGGATAGTTCAACACGTCATCTTATGCAGAGGGTGTTTTTGAATATTCTGGAGCTGGCACTAGCAGGACCAATGCTAGCAGTGAGGGGTCTAAGATGGCACCTCAGTATGACCATGATCAAGAGTCACACCACTTGGCAGCACAGTTGAGAGTTAGTGAGGCTATGATGAGGGCAACCATTGGACGTATTGACAACATGCATGAAGTGATGATAGATTACTGTTGGAGAGCATCAGTGGCACAGGGTAGCTCAGATGGAGGATTTTCCATGGATGATTTTCACACTCTCCGAGAGAGAGTATCTGTGATGAGGACTGACTACTAGCAGTTGTTGACAGACAGGGATTATCTACTGAGGGTTGGTGAGATGTATCATAAGGCTCTGAGGGATCAGGAGTTGGAGATGGATCGACTCACTCAGGAGTTGGAGAGCACTCGAAGATTCTTGAGAAGCACACAGACTGCCCTTCAAGAATCAGAGTCTACGACATATGAGTCCCCTGAGGAGATCCATCAGAGATCCACTTCATCTGTATTAGTGGATACTTAGAAGTATCAGTCAGTCATATGGTTAGAGGATGTTGGTGGTCTAGTAGAGGAGCACCAATCGATGGAGGACACTTCCCTTTGTGTTTCGAGAGTAGTTGACCTTTATGTAGAGGTTGATCTAGCAGCACACCCTGGATCTATGATGCAACATGAGTCTACAGGAGACAACATGAGTATGCCAAAGCATACAATGATGGGGGATAGTTCACAAATTCATGTCGAGATGTATGGTGACATTCAGAGGGGTATAGTGCCTTGCAGGGAGGAGACACACTTAGGGGAGTATGCATATTTCACTCTTTTGCAACAGCCCATAGTTATGATTGAGCACCTTCATCAGATCAATAGTCGCATGAGGAGAGATAGACAGTGGTTGAGAGCATAGAGAGTGCCTAGGCTAAGGCCACCTAACATGAGTACCTCTACGGAATCCAGTTGGAGAGAGAGGGATCGTCATAGGCAACTAGTTGAGACTTGGTGTGTGAGAGAGAGAAGCATGGGGCAGGTGGTAGCAGATGAGCACATAGGGATTCTAGCAGTGATTAGCCTCACACAGAAGCAGTTAGAGGATCATCGACAGAGGTTAGCATGGGACCCAGGGATTGCAAGATTGAGCAATCCATTGACCGACAGGGGAGAGTGGACCATTGCAGGGGAAAGTTATTCTAACTTTCCATTTAGCACAACGCTTGAGGGTGCCTCACGGAGATCTTATAGTACCTCATTCTGGCATCATCATGTGCATTTGATGGAGACCGTGTGGATCTTGGTAGAGATTTGGAGGACAGAATCATTCTGAGATGAGGCCATGGGTCAGGTGCAGGAGGTTTACAGGGTTGATATCTTCTAGGACCGTTCTTCACAGAGTATTGCAGTTCACTTCTTGATACGGGATCCAGGTGGTGGAGTGTGCTATTGTTCATCGTTGGATGGGTTCTACTGTGTATCCCATAGGTGGACATGGGATCCTGGAATTTTAGTTGAGTGGATTTGGCTATTTCTTAAGGACAAGCAATTTTCTAGCAGGGAGGACTGTAATGTCCCCACTTTGGGACATCATCACAAGGCAGAGACTTATGATGACCAGAGTAGCCAGATGGACGTTATAGCGAGTACAGGGGTATTTGAGAGGCATTGTGGGGTCCAGTTGGCATTTATCATCAAATTCGATCATTATGAGCCATTCCACACAGGTTGTCTTTGGTTTCGTTCCATTCTGATGATTTCCATGATTTTGACTATTTTGAGCTATAAGTTAATTAAAATCACTGAAGAGGGCATTTTGGGTACATTACTTGGAGGAAAATCTCATTGTAATAGCTCATTGGAATTGGGAGGAGAAACACTACAAGATGGGATGGCTAGAAGTGACTTTCAGTGGCCAGGGAAGCCACAAGGAGAGATAAGGAGATTTTCATAGGTAAAAAGGTTAATTAATTAATTAAAGTGATTTAATTAATTAATTAAATATTAATAAAATTAAAGTCACTTTGGAGGGACAAGGTGAGCCAAAAAGTATAAAAGGAAGGCAAGGGCCTCTTCTCATTCATTCATGTGTGATCTTATTTTGATTTCTGGCTTCTAGCTAGTGAGCCCAATATTGGGGGTTTTGAGGGTTTTGACATAACAAACCCTAGAGGACGATTTAGTGGTGAAAGATTCCACCTATCTTGTCCCAAGATTGGTCTCGGAGATGCAATACTCTCCCACACCATTCTAGTTCCAGATCTACTCAGTTGCAGGAGGATTCTACATCAGTTTCATGTGCAGATAGAGAGAGAGTGCACCAGTTGAGGGATTCCAGCAAGAGGGGCGCACCATCTTTGGAGAGAGATTCGTTGTAGGAGATTGGCAGGGTCATTGAGGATTATATCACTTGGGTTTTCATTGTAGGGCCTTGGACATCAGATCTAGTTCTTTCTGAGATAGTTTTATGGCTCAGATTATTTCTTGAGCAGTGGGGCGAATTGAAGAGAAGGAGGGCATTTTTGAGATCCAGATCTAGTCCGTTTGGAGGGGTTACACTTCATATTTGACCATGAAACTTTACCTAGTGACTTGTAGTGTCCTGATCTATATTTTTGGAGAGTTTCATAGCATTTGGAGGCCTCCTTCAGCAGGGACAAATTATCTAGGGTTTCAGTCATCTAGTGGGGCACCCCATTGAGTGGGAAATTCAGATCTACGGATATTGAGATGGATCTTGGAGATTCAGGCACATGAGTTATTCTTACCATCGCCCGATCTATATTTTGGGAGAGTTTCAGAGAATTTGGAGGCCTCCTTCATCAGGGCCGAACCATCTAGGGTTTCAATCATCCAGTGGGGCACCCCATTCAGTGGGAAATTCAGATCTACGGAGAGTGAGAGGGATCTTGGAGATTCAGGCACCTAGGTTATTTTTACCATCACCCGATCTATCAATTGGTATATTTCTTAGGGTGATTGGACACTTTTGGCAGGAGGGCCGAGTTATTGAGGGTTTCAGCCTTCTATTGGAGCGTGACATTCTTTAGCTGGAGAGTTTGACATTCAGATCTACTTGTACTGATCTTCATTTCTATTCAGCCTTTGGAGGCATTATTTTGTATTAACGGGAGCATTTTGTAGCAGCTCCTATCTATTGCCTATCTTCTTGGCCATCTGTTGAGCATTCCAAATCGACATCTTCATTGTAGCAGGTTTCTCTATTTTATGAATAAAGAAGAATTGAGATGTTTTGGCTTGTCTATCTTATTGCATATGGTTGAGGTATGTTCCATGGTTATCTCTTTCTGTTATTTGCTGCATACACACATATAAACACATCTAAATGGTATCTCAACAAAGTGTTTGAAGAAATACCTCACTCAAAAAAAGTTTTAAAAAGACACCAAAACAGTGATGATCCTTGCATAATGGCTTGGGATCATTACACTGCATCTCTTGCTGGGGTCTCTTTCTACCTTTGTGGATCAGGATGAATGAAAATGGGCTGAATGGAGTCAACCAAGTTCATTGATCAATGCTTGGATTGGGGATGATTTAGGGAGAATGGGGTTAGGGATTTTGGTTCAGTTCGACTGTGGGTTGTGGAATGTGTCGGTCGGATGGTGGATGGTGTTATGGCATGGTCGTTTTAGGGCGTGGTTGGGTTTTGTTCCTTTCATTGTGCAATATTGTGAATTGTTTTAGGGTGCGATCAAATTCTATTCTTTACATATATATCATATAGGCTACATATATATGTTATTATGTAACATATATAACATATATATGTTATTATGTAACATATATAACATATATATGTTATATATGTTATATATGTAACATATATAACATATATATGTTATATATGTTACATATATAACATATATATGTTATATATTTGTAACATATATATAACAATATTTTAATTTTATAGTGAAGTGGGGAAATGTTCCATTTGAACATCACTTGGACATGATTGGTTAGTCAATCCTAAGAGATGGGAAATCCGTGTATCAAGTGTGCACTCTGCATGAACATCAAAAGAGAATTGGGTTAATATTCCCGAACTGGGACATGGTGGTGTATGACAATGTTAGGAAATTTGGAGATGTCATCGGGGGCTTGGGAAGAGTTATCTTTTCTTTTTAATAACTTTCCCACCCTGAAATCGGTTCAACCAGAGATAGGGTCCAACATTTGAAAGAGCACCACATGTCTTGTGGTGTTTGGTTCCCCCTAGATGACCATTGTAAATATGGTGAACCGAGTACCATCCATGCCCGATCGTACTCATATCTACCTCCTTGGGTTTTTCAATGTCCACTAGGTTAGCGATCTTGTTGAGATATTGTTGGATCATGTTGTCATTGATGCCAATGGTTTGATTGGTTGATGTCAAGTGATTGATTGATGTCAAAGGATTGAATGATTGACGATTGATGTAATATAATATGTATTTTCCTTGATGAGAATGCATAGATGAAGATGGATCAATGAGTTGTCATTGATATGATGAATATGGATCAATGCGTTGTAATTGATACATGATGATCAAAATCTGGATCAGGGGTCAAAATTTTAGCTCAAAAATCAAAGTTCTTGGAATTGCCTCAAAATGAACAAGAGCATAGCCCTCGTCATCACAAACCCAACATAACTCGTTTGGGTTTAAACGTACGTTGGGAGCGAGAGATATAGTGATCTATTCGAATCGTCAAATAGGTAGAAAAAAGGGACGCTGACTGTACAGTCCGTACAGGATGACATGGAAGAGTCCATACATGCTGACATGGCAGAGGTACAATGACATGGTAGTTGGTGATGTGGCATGCACTTATTGGCAGATTTGGGTGAATTGTGTTTCGACACGTGGCATTTTTTGGTTTGTGGTTTGGTGCCACGTGGCCCAGTCATGGGCTGCCACATGGCAACATTGTATTGGTTATTGGTTCAAAATTTATGGATTTCGTGGGGATAGAACCCTAGACCTCCCCATTTTGGCAGTGATTTGGTAGTGTGTGGGCTACCACTAGCCCACACGGTGGTCCTTGTTTAAACTATGGTTTTAATTGTATTTAAATTGCAGTGGGATGTGATATGGGGCACGTCCGGGCTGGGGCTTAGCCCCAACCCTGATCACATACATTTAAAATCATATGACCATAGATTTATACACCAAGTGTGTGCAGGTTTTGGTATTACAATGGATTTATCCCCCGGTTCTATGTGTAATCATATGACCTCCCACCATATGCACGCAGGTATGATTTTCAAATGTTATCCCTTGGTTATATGTGATACTGCATGCGACCTTAACACACGAAGCATGGGAGTTTGGTTGTGTTTGCATATGATTGAGTTTTTGTGCCAACACGTGTCGTTCCCACAACAAACTTTGGAAAGGGAGCCCTTTTGAGCTAGCCCGAGGTCATATGGTGCCCATGTGCCCACGAGTTTGGCGGTTAGGGGCTGGCGCGCCCATAATTGTCCTACAGTTTGCACCGTTATGTGGTTGTATTCAGTGTTGGGTTTAAGCACGTGTTTTGGAGCGTGTTCTTGGTAGAGCACACAGGAGGTGTATTTTGGCGAACCAGAGACAACAAGCTTGAAGGAAGAGAATGGAAGGAGGCCTATCTTCTTCATTTTTTGGCCAAATGAGGTGCCGTAAAATCCCAGCTAGGGGTTTTTGGATGTTCTGAATCCATTGGCACTATTTTCACATCCATTTGAAGACTTATTTTATAGTTTTTAACCATTTAAGTTTCAAGAAGCTTAAGGGAGCTTGAAGCCCTCACTGTTTGAGGTCATGCTCAGATGAGGTTATGTTTGTTTTCTGTGATTGGATAATCATTTTTGACTAATTATTATGCTATGAAAACTTTGGGATAGGTTTCATATCCATTTGAGGACTTTTACAGGTGTTTTTTCCAAAGAGAAGCTCAGGGAAGCTTAAGGCCACATGTAGAAGAGGTCATGGCCGGATGCTTCATGATCCATTTTCAGAGTTCTATTAGTCATTTTTGGGGTTTTTATGTACTCTGAACCCAATGGTACAATCATAATTTCCATTGGAGTTCAGTAGCATCTTGGAAAATAATCTTTGGAAAATTAATCCCAGAGAGCCAAGTCCATTGATGGAGGCTCAAGGAGATGTAGCCCGGAGAGGGGTGAACTCCTTTATCATGTTGTTCTTGCTGTGAGTGTTTGTTGGTTATTATTTTCTGAAAGTTATTTTTGTTGTTGTATTTATGAAAACAACATATTTAATATTGCAAAGACCTCACACATAACCATTTAAAAGAAGCATGAACTTAACACATAATTTATCTTGCATATTTTAACACATGGAGCAAGGTCCTGTAAAGTTTTATTTTAATGAAGTAGAGGGTGCTTGCATAGCATAACAATTCAACCCACTATTTTCAGATCAGGTGGTATCAGAGCATAGTTTGTTTTGCTCATGTGATTTCCATTTATAGCTTGAGATTTAGCTGTTGGTATTTGTGCAAGTTTTGTGTTGAAGTTTGATATCTTGCAAGGATGGAGGAAGCTTCAAGCATTGATAGTTCTCATACATCTTCATTATCTAAGTTCTTTGACAAAGAGATGTTGAAGAAAATTCTAACCATGACAGATGTTATGAAAGAGATGTGTGAAGATAGAAAGGAAAGCATTGCCCTTGAAGAGCAGTTGATGGCCATGAAGAAGAGAAAGACCAACTTCTTGAAAAGTTGCATGAGATGGAGATTCAACTCCATGAGGAAAATGAAACCCTTACCAAGTACATGTATGAACATAAGGTATGTAATGTTAGCTTATCTTCAAATTCCTCTCAAGATGAATGTTTTGGTGTTTTTGAAAATCACACAAGACGAATAGGGTCCAAGTTATTGTTAAAAATGGGCTATGAAGGTAAAGGGTTAGGAAAGCATGAACAAGGCATTGTTGAGCCTATTGTTGTTGAAGAAAGACCCAAGTATTGTGGTCTTGGATATGAACGAAGAGATGGAGCAAATTCCAAAGCTGAGGAGACAAGGGAAAAAGTTCCAAGAACAAATTTTGTTTCAAGTTCACCTCCTCAAGAAGGCTTTAAAGGTGAAAGTTCAAGAACTTTTGTTGAAAGTTCAATCCCTCTAGCATGCAAGGATTGTGTTCAAGATGAATGCAAATGTGTGAAACAAAAGAGTTGTGACATCGATGAGGACAAGAAAAGATTTGTTGGTCTTCAAAGGAGAGCTTGTAACTCTTCAAATTCACCTCCTCAAAGAGGCAATAAAGGTGAATGTTCAAGGTATAATTCTGCTTATCATTCAGTTTCTTTTGGTTATGTTAAGCATGATAAATTTGTATGTAAAAATGGAAGAAAGAATCCCTGTACATATTGTGGTTTATATAACCATCATATTTCAAAATGTTGGAAAATATTAACCACTTTCAGGAAACTTTATAAGAAAAGACAATGTGAAAAGAGGATGCAAAAGATTTGCACTCATTGTCAGAAGAGGGGTCATCTCATTGACCAATGTTGTACATTGCATCCAACCACTCATCCACAACATAAGAAGCAGATGGATAAAGAGATTGGAAAGAATGGAAGAGGAGATTCCATCATCAATGTGAGTCAAGATGATTCACAAGAGAACGATTTTCAACAGAAAAAGTCACCATTGAGTTGGCTTGGTAAGAAATGGTTGGATTTCTTGAGCAAGTAAGGATTGCATTTTCTGTTGTAAATGCACTTTTCAGCCTTATGTGTGCATTTATGTTGAGAGTATGATGAGTTGCAACAATTTATCACAACTTGTATGATGCAAGTTGCACGTGAATGCAATTCATTTGAAGGAAATTTTGTTGTTGCACAATTTCTTCAGGAGGATGTAAAAGATGGATATGATGTTCACTTGTTACAGCCATATATCTTTTTCATATTCAACTCTTATGTACCCACATGTTTTGGGTTTATGTACTTATGTTTTTATTGGAAGGAGAGTTGAAGAGTCATGCACATGCATTTGTTTTTATGTATGTGTAAGAAGTGAACCTGGTGATAGTTCATCATGAATGTTTCATGATTGTAACATGATTGTGTATCATGCTTGTCGACTTGTCATTTTGGGAGGGTTGATATGTTTCAAATGAGTTTTGACTTGTGTCGATGATTGTCTGATGACTATGTTGTGTCGATCATGTTTTTCGACTTATGTTTAGTCGATGGTGTTTGTTGGCTTGTAAGTTGATTTTGAGTACACCAAGATACAAGAAAACACCATGTGCTTTGATGAAGTACAAGATGAGACAGTTTGTTTGAAGAGAAAAAAAGACTTTGTTGGCATCATTTTCAGTCTTGTATAATTTGTTTTCAAGATTGATGGTTTTCTTGGCTTCTGACAAGATGTCGCAGGAAAGTTTTTGCAGCTATTGGAGAGTTGATTGTTTTGACGCAAAAGAGTTCACAAGAGGGACTTGATTCTCAGTGGGAAGGTTGGTAGTATTCCAAGAACAAAGAGAATAGTGGGTCAGCAGCAGCCATAGAACAGTGATTGAGGAACATAGCCAGTTGTAGTGCAAGGCATGTCAAAGTATCCAGGTGATTGTCGAAAAGACTTTTCAAGTAGAATCAGTTGATAGAACTTGAAAGCAGAGGAGTATTGAATCTCAAACAGATAATCATAAGATTTTGTGGGTCCAAAATCCTTTCAGTGGGAAGGCATGATCAAAATCTGGACCAGAGGTCAAAATTTTAGCTCAAAAATCAAAGTTCTTGGAATTGCCTCAAAACGAACGAGAGGAAAAAAGAGAAGAAATGATTATTTAAAAGAAGAAATGATTATTTAAAAGAAGAAATGATTATTTAAATGATAAAGTAAAGTGACAAATTCAAGGTGGATTATTTAAATAATAAAGAGAAGTGAAAAAATCAAAAAATAATAAATTAAGGTGACAAAATCAAGAAGGAATATTTAAATGATAAAGTATTGGAGAACCTTCTATTTATGGAAAGTGGTTAACCCTAAAAAAAGGAAAATAGGTTAAGTGACCTAGAAATGGGTTAAGTGACCTAAAAGAAGAAATCATTATTTAAATGATAAAGTAAGGTGACAAAGTCAAGGTTTGATTATTTAAATAATAAAGAGAAGTGAAAAAAATCAAGAAATGATAAAGTAAGACGAGAAAATCAAGAAGGAATATTTAAATGATAAAATATTGGAGAAATTTCTATTTATGGAAAGTGGTTAACCCTAAAATAAGGAAAATAGGTTAAGTGACCTAGAAATGGGTTAAGTGACCTAAAAATTGTTTAAGTGACCTAGAGGATGAAAGTATAAATAAGATAGCAATGGTCTCTTGTAGATCATCCATTTTGTGGATCAATGGAGAGCTTCTTGTGAGAATATCTTTTTGAGTATTGATGGAGAGTTTCTTGAGCATTTTTGGTGTGGAACACTTGAGAATATTGAATATCTATAGGTGACTGAGGTAACCAAGGATATATAAGACAAATTTCATAAGGAAGGTGAAGCAAATAGGGCTGGAATTGAATGGAGGATAAATTCTTTTGATGATTCTTTCTAAGGTATGTTATTTACAAGTCATCTCACAATTTTCGCTATAAAAAAATTTCTATAATGTTACCGACTGTGAAATTTCTATTCCATTGAGAAAACGTACCTGAGTACTTGTGGTAAAAAATTCATCTTGTGTGTCATTGTATTTTGGGAGTTGAAACGTGTGGAAAATAGGGTTTGTGGCTAGTCCTGAAACTAGTCAAAAACAAGTGTTTCGGGTAAAAATGTCATAACTTATTCATAACAAATCCAAATTTAGTGAGACAAAATGTTTTGGTTATTTTATAGGCTTTAGTATGTTGTGTAACAATTTCAAATCAATTGAATGGATATTTTGTGTGGGCCACGCTCTACAAGGTTGCTCTCTATAATAAGACAAAATTTAGCAAGGCATGCCATTTTTTCTATAACGCCTTTTATGAGAGGTTCCGAGTAGTTCCACCTGGAGGAATTGCATAAATAGCACTGAAGAAAATTGTTTATCAATTTCATATCTTTATTCATTACAGGTACAAAGTTATGATTATTTCAAGTTGGGGTTGTTGACTAATCCAAAACTAGTCATGCTTGAGACAAGAAGTTGATGAGTTGGCACATACATGAGGTGTATAGTTGATGATGTTGGTACATATTGATTATTATTTGACACATGATTGGTATATACTTTGTACATGGTTGGATGCACATGTTTATGGTACAGGTTGATTACAGGTTGTTTGGCACAGGTTGGTGCATGATTGATGCACTTGTTTATGTTGATAGATTGATATATGTTTAGGATT
>ML778036.1:1386781-1416957 GCA_009831015.1 Picea engelmannii
AAATTTCAATGCATATAGATACAATTTGAAAACATTTCGACGTTGGCCCCATTCACATGTCATTGTTTCTCGCCTCTAGTATCTTGATGGTGTTGATTAAGAAATCAATGAAATAGAGGGATTTTTAATCACATCTATGACTCGGATACATTGTATATACATTAATGTAGAACCTAAAATAAAAATGAATAAAGATCGACGAAAGCCTAAAACTTGCGTCAACCAAATTGGGTGCTTTGAAAGAACATTAGGGTTTATGGTTTACATGATGAAGTGATGATGGAAGAAAGTGGGTGTGTCACTCAAATTAGAGTCTAGAAACCCTCCCATATCGTTAAGGCATGCCAATAGTCTATCCATGGAAATTTTTAGTGCATACCTAAACAATTTGAAAAAATTTCAACGTTGGTCCCATTCGTAGGTCCATGCTGTTGGACATGTCTAGTCCTCATGCAATTTTAATTCCTCTTTCATAATTACTTGACCATGGTGTAGTCCCCAAGATCCATTATTTTTATACAAAATTACATACTAATGGAATACAATTATTGATGAACTTTTGTCGTCGATAGTATAACAAATTCATCGCAAGATTATTTACATTCATCTCTCTTGTGACGATATCAAATGATGCATCTTGGATTAATTTCATATTTGGTTTATAATCAACTTGAAATCTCAATTCATACTTTGCAAGATAAATGGATCTTCAGTCAAATACAAATATGAAACTTGGAATCATTAACATATCTACTAGAACATATGAAAAATAGTTGGGTTTATGGTTTACATGATGCATTGATGATGGAAGAAAGTGGGTGTGTCAGTCAAATTTGAGTCTAGAAACCCTCCCATATTGGTAAGGCATGCGAATAGTCTCTCGAGGTCGAATTTCAATGCATACAGATACAGTTTGAAAACATTTTGACGTTGGCCCCATTCACATGTTACTGTTGCTCGCCTCTAGTATCTTGATGGTGTTTATTAAGCAATCAACAAAATAGAGGGATTTTTCATCACAACTATGACACAGATACATTGTATATACATTAATGTAGAACCTGAAAGCAAAATGAATAGAGACTGATGAAAGTCTAAAACTTTTGTCAACCAAATTGGCTACTCTGAAAGAAAATTAGGGTTTATGGTTTACATGATGAAGTGATGATGGAAGAAAGTGGGTGTGTGACTCAAATTTGATTTCAAAAACCCTCCCATATCGTTAAGGCATGCTAATAGTCTATCCATGAAAATTTTCAGTGCATACAAAAACTGTTTGAAAAACTTTCAACATTGGCCCCATTCGCATGTCCCTGTTGTCGGACGTGTCTAGTCCTCATGAACTTTTCGTTCCTTGTTCCTCATTACTTTACCATGGTGTAGTCAAAAAGATCCATTATTTTTGTACAAAATTACATACTAATGGCATAAAATTATCGATGGATGTTTGTCGTCGATAGTATAGCAAATTCATCGCAAGATTATTTACATTTGTTTCTCTTGTGGCGATATCAAATGATGCAGCTTGGATTCATTTCATATTTGGTTTATAATCAAATTGACATATCAATTTGATACTTTTCAATCTAGTTGGACCTTTAGTCAAATACAAATATGAAACTTGGAATCATTAACATATCTACTAGAACATATGAAAAATAACTAGGTTTATGGTTCACATGATGCATTGATGATGGAAGCAAGTGGGTGTGTCTGTCAAATTTGAGTCCATAAACCCTCCTATATTGGTAAGGCATGTGAATAATCTATCCAGGTCAAATTTCAATGCATACAAATACAATTTGAAAGCATTTCGACGTTGGCCCCATTCACATGTCACTGTTGCTCGCCTCTAGTATCTTGATGGTGTTGATTAAGAAATCAACGAAATAGAGGGATTTTTCATCACATATATGATGCAGATACATTGTATATACATTAATGTATAACCTGAAATAAAAATGAATAGAGACCGACAAAAGCCTAAAATGCGTGTCAACCAAATTGGGTACTCTGAAAGAAAATTAGGGTTTATGGTTTACATGATGAAGTGATGATGGAAGAAAGTGGTTGTTTCACTCAAATTTGAGTCCATAAACCCTCCCATATTGTTAAGGCATTCCAATAGTATATCCATGAAAATTTTAAGTGCATACAAAAACTGTTTGAAAAAATTTCAACGTTGGCCCCATTCAAAGGTCCCTGTCGTCGGACGTGTCTAGTCCTCATGCAATTTTTGTTCCTCGTTACCTGCCCATGGTGCAGTCCCCAAGATACATTATTTTTTTACAAAATTACATACTAATGGAATAAAATTAGCGATGAATGTTTTTCGTCGACAGTATAGCAAATTCGTCGTAAGATTATTTACATTCGTCTCTCTTGCACCGATATCAAATGATGCAGCTAGGATTCATTTAATATTTGGTTTATAAAATTGAAATCTCAATTTGATACTTTTCAAGCTAGATAGACCGTCAGTCAAATACAAATATGAAACTTGGAATCATTAACATATCTACTAGAATATATGAAAAATAGCTGGGTTTATGGTTTACATAATGCATTGATGATGGAAGAAAGTGGGTGTGTCAGTGAAATTTGAGTCCATAAACCCTCCCATATCGGTAAGGCATGTGAATAGTCTATCCAGATCAAATTTCAATGCATACAGAGACAGTTTGAAAACATGTCGACATTGGCCCCATTCACATGTCATTGTTGCTCACCTCTAGTATCTTGATGGTGTTGATTAAGAAATCAATGAAATAGATGGATTTTTCATCAGAGCTATGACATAGATACATTGTATATAAATTAATGTAGAAACTGAAAGAAAAATGAATAGAGACCAACGAAATCCTAAAACTTGCGTCAACCAAATTGGGTACTCTAAAAAACAATTAGGGTTTATGGTTTACATGATGAAGTGATGATGGAAGAAAGTTGGTGTGTCACTCAAATTTGAGTCCATAAACCCTCCCATATCATTAAGGTATTCCAATAGTCTATCCATGAAAATTTTCAGTGCATACAGAAACTGTTTGAAAGAATTTCAATGTTGGCCCCATACACAAGTCCCTACTTCGGACATGTCTATTCCTCGTGCAATTTTCGTTCCTCGTTCCTAGTTACTTGACCATGGTGTAGTCCCCAAGATGCATTATTTTTGTCCAAAATTACATACTAATGACATAAAATTATCGATGAACTTTTGTCATCGATAGTATAGCAAATTTGTCGCAAAATTATTTACATTCGTCTCTCTTGTGACAATATCAAATGATGCAACTTGGATTCATTTCATATTTGGTTTATCAAATTGAAATATCAAATTGATACTTTGCAAGATAGTTGGACCTTCAGTCAAATACAAATATGAAACTTGGAATCATTAACATATCTACTAGAACATATGAAAAATAGTTGGGTTTATGGTTTACATGATGCATTGATGATGGAATAAAGTGGGTGTGTCAGTCAAATTTGAGTCCAGAAACCCTACCATATTGGTAAGGCATGTGAATAGTCTATCCAGGTCAAATTTCAATGCATATAGATACAGTTTGAAAACATTTCAATGTTGGCCCCATTCACATGTCATTGTTGCTCGCGTTTAGTATCTTGATGGTGTTGATTAAGAAATCAATGAAATAGATGGATTTTTCATCAGAGATATGACATAGATACATTGTATATAAATTAATGTAGAACCTGAAAGAAAAATGAATAGAGACCGACGAAATCCTAAAACTTGCGTCAACCAAATTGGGTACTCTAAAAAACAATTAGGGTTTATGGTTTACATGATGAAGTGATGATGGAAGAAAGTTGGTGTGTCACTCAAATTTGAGTCCATAAACCCTCCCATATCATTAAGGTATGACAATAGTCTATCCATGAAAATTTTCAGTGCATACAGAAACTGTTTGAAAAAATTTCAACGTTGGCCCCATACGCAGGTCCCTGCTATCGGACATGTCTATTCCTCGTGCAATTTTCGTTCCTTGTTCCTAGTTACTTGACCATGGTGTAGTCCCCAAGATGCATTATTTTTGTCCAAAATTACATACTAATGACATAAAATTATCGATGAACTTTTGTCATCGATAGTATAGCAAATTTGTCGCAAGATTATTTACATTCGTCTCTCTTGCGACAATATCAAATGATGCAACTTGGATTCATTTCATATTTGGTTTATCAAATTAAAATATCAAATTGATACTTTGCAAGATAGTTGGACCTTCAGTCAAATACAAATATGAAACTTGGAATCATTAACATATCTACTAGAACATATTAAAAATAGTTGGGTTTATGGTTTACATGATGCATTGATGATGGAAGAAAGTGGGTGTGTCAGTCAAATTTGAGTCCAGAAACCCTACCATATTGGTAAGGCATGTGAATAGTCTATCCAGGTCAAATTTCAATGTATATAGATACAGTTTGAAAACATTTCAATGTTGGCCCCATTCACATGTCATTGTTTCTCGCCTTTAGTAGCTTGATGGTGTTGATTAAGCAATCAACAAAATAGAGGTATTTTTCATCATAGCTATGATGTAGTTACATTATATATAAATTAATGTAGAACTTGAAAGAAAAATGAATAGAGACCGACGAAATCCTAAAACTTCCGTCAACCAAATTGGGTACTCTGAAAGAAAATTAGAGTTTATGGTTTACATGATGAAGTGATGATGGAAGAAAGTGGGTGTTCCATTCGAATTTGAGTCCATAAACCTTCCCATATTGTTACGTCATGCCAATAGTCTATCCATGAAAAGTTTCAGTGGATACAAAAATTGTTTGAAAAAATTTCAATGTTGGCCCCATTCGCAGGTCCCTTCTGTTGGACGTGTCTAGTCCTCGTGCAATTTTTGTTCGTCGTTGCTTGTTCCTTGACCATGGTGTAGTTCCCAAGATCCATTATTTTTGTACAAAATTACATACTAATGAAATAAAATTGTCGAGGAACCTTTTTCGTCGATAGTATAGTAAATTCGTCACAAGATTATTTACTTTCGTCTCTCTTACGACGATATCAAATGATGCAGCTTGGATTCATTTCATATTTCGTTTATCAACTTGAAATCTCAATTTGATACTTTGCAAGCTAGCTGGAGCTTCAGTCAAATAAAAATATGAAACTTGAAATCATTAACATATCTACTATAACATATGAAAAATAGTTGGGTTTATGGTTTATGATGCATTGATGATGGAAGAAAGTGGGTGTATCAGTAAAATTTGAGTCTAGAAACCCTCCCATATCATTAAGGGATGTGAATAGTCTATCCTGGTCAAATTTCAATGCATACATATATAGTTTGAAAACATTTCGACATTGGTCCCATTCACATGTCATTGTTGCTCACCTCTAGTATCTTGATGGTGTTGATTAAGAAATCAACAAAATAGAGGGATTTTTAATCATATCTATGAAATAGATACATTGTTAATAAATTAATGTAGAACTTGAAAGAAAAATGAATAGAGATCGACGAAATCCTTAAAATTGCGTCAACCAAATTGGGTACTCTGAAAGAAAATTAGGGTTTATGGTCTACATGATGAAGTGATGATGAAAGAAAGTGGGTGTGTCACTCAATTTTGAGTCCATAAACCCTCCCATATCATTAAGGCATGCCAATAGTCTATCCTTGAAATGTTTCAGTGCATACAGAAACTGTTTGAAAAAATTTCAACGTTGGCACCATTCACACGTCCCTGCTATCGGACGTGTCTAGTCCTCGTGAAATTTTTGTTCCTCGTTCCTCGTTACTTGACCATGGTGTAGCCCCCAAGGTCCATTATTTTTGCAAAAAATTACATACTAATGGCATAAAATTATCGATGAACTTTTGTTGTCGATAGTATAGCAAATTCATCGCAAGATTATTTACATTCGTCTCTCTTGCGAAGATATCAAATGATGCAACTTGGATTCATTTCATATTTGGTTTATCAACTTGAATTCTCAATTTGATACTTTGCAAGCTAGTTGGACCTTCATTCAAATACAAATATGAAACTTGGGATCATTAACATATCTAATAGAACATATGAAAAATAGCTAGGTTTATGGTTTACATGATGCATTGATGATGGAAGAAAGTGGGTGCGTCAGTCAAATTTGAGTCCAGAAAATCTCCAATATCGATAAGGCATGCAAATAGTCTATCCAGGTTAAATTTCAATGCATACAGATACAGTTTCAAAACATTTTGATGTTGGCCCCATTCACATGTCACTGTTTCTCACCTCTAGTATCTTGATGGTGTTGATTAATAAATCAATGAAATAGAGGGTTTTTTCATCATATATATGATGTAGATACATTGTATATACATTAATGTAGAACCTGAAAGAAAAATGAATAGAGACAAACGAAAGCCTAAAACTTGCGTCAACCAAATTGGGTACTCTGAAAGAAAATTAGGGTTTATGGTTTAAATGATGAAGTGATGTTGGAAGAAAGTGGGTGTGTCACTCAAATTTGAGTCCTGAAACCCTCCCATATCATTAAGGCATGCCAATAGTCTATCCATGAAATTTTTCAGTGCATACAAAAACTGTTTGAAAAAATTTCAACGTTGGCCCCATTCGGAGGTCCCTGTTGTCGGACGTGTCTAGTCCTCTTGAAATTTTTGTTCCTAGTTCCTCGTTACTTTACCATGGTGTAGTCCCTAAGATCCATTATTTTTGTACAAAATTACATACTAATGGCATAAAATTATCGATGAACTTTGTTCGTCGATAATATAAGAAATTCGTCGCAAGATTATTTACATTCATCTCTCTTCCGACGATATCAAATGATGCAGCTTGGATTCAATTCATATTTGGTTTATAATCAACTTGAGATATCAATTTGATACTTTGCAAGCTAGTTGTACCTTCAATCAAATACAAATATGAAACTTGGAATCATTAACATATCTACTAGAACATATAAAAAATAGTTGGGTTTATGGTTTACATGATGTGTTGATGATCGAAGAATGTGGGTGTGTCAGTCAAATTTCAGTCTAGAAACCCTCCCATATTGGTAAGGCATGCGAATAGTCTATTCAGGTCAAATTTCAATGAATACAGATACAGTTTGAAAACATTTCGACGTTGGCCGCATTCACATGTCATTGTTGCTAGCCTCTAGTATCTTGATGGTGTTGATTAAGAAATCAATGAAATACAGGGATTTTTCATCACAGCTAGGAAGCATATACATTGTATATACATTAATGTAGAACCTGAAATAAAAATGAATAGATTCACAAAATCCTAAAACTTGTGTCAACCAAATTGGGTACTCTGAAAGAAAATTAGGGTTTATGGTTTACATGATAAAGTGATGATGGAATAAAGTGGGTGTGTCACTCAAATTTGAGTACAAAAACCATCCCATATCGTTAAGGCATGCTAATATTCTATCCATGAAAATTTTCAGTGCATACAAAAAATGTTTGAAATTTTTTTAATGTTGGCCCCATTCGCAGGTCCCTGTTGTTGGGCGTGTCTAGTCCTCATGCAATTTTCGTTCCTCGTTCATCGTTACTCATTCCTTGTTCCTTGACCATGGTGTATTCTCCAATATCCAATAGTTTTGTACAAAATTACATAATGACGGCATTAAATTATCGACAAATGTTTTTCGTCGATAGTATAGAAAATTCGTCGCAAGATTATTTACATTCGTCTCTCTTGCGACGATATCAAATGATGCATCTTGGATGCATTTCATATTTGGTTTATCAACTTGAAATATCAATTTGATACTTTTCAATATAGCTTGACCTTCAGTCAAATACAAATATGAAACATGGAATCATTAACATATCCACTATAACATATGAAAAATAGTTGGGTTTATGGTAATTTCCATGATGAATTGATGATGGAAAAAAGTGGGTGTGTCAGTAAAATTTGAGTCCAAAAACCCTCCCATATCGTTAAGGCATGTGAATATTCCTTGACCATGGTGTAGTCCCCGAGATCCATTATTTTTGTACAAAATTACATACTAATGGCATAAAATTATTGACGAACGTTTTACGACGATAGTATAGCAAACTCATCGCAAGATTATTTACATTAGTCTCTCTTGCGATGATATCAAATGATGCTTGGATTCATTTCATATTTGGTTTATCAACTTGAAATCTCAATTTGATACTTTGCATGATAGTTGGACCTTCAATCATGTAAAAATATGAAACTTGGAATCATTAACATATCTACTAGAACATATGAAAAATAGGGTTTATGGTAATTCTAAGAAGATTAAAATAGGTAACAATATTGATGAAATCTTATACGATCATGATGGTATAAAAATGAAACAGATTCTCTTGGTTTCAAGAATAATTTATCCTCTACTTAACAATGCCAACCATGTGAGGGTGGATGATCACATGGCCCCTCCCGTCCCCCTCACATCACTCTGAATTGATCCCGAAAACCCAATCTATAAAATATAAAATAATCGAAAGCAACGTCCTATTAAGATTCATGCATAGAAACTACAAAAATAAAAATTAATGAAGGTACATGAAATTATGTGATTCTAAATGATATTTTTATTCTACCACGTACTTTACTATATTGACAACTATTTTTAGGTTTCAAATATTAATTAAACAACCTGTAACCTAGGATATAAGAGCGTCGCACAAAACTTAAAAACATGTAATTAACCCATGACATTAAAAGTAAATTATTTTAAGAGAATACTCATACAAATTAAAATATTATATAGTCACGTACCTAATCCAACTTCAACATCTGTGTAATCATCCTTATTCTCTATCTTGATCTTCTTCATCAAACTCTATATATGTATCATCATCTGGTTCTGAAATGATGTTGAAAGGATTAATGATATCATCATCATCATCAATGTCATTTTCGAGCATATTTTCATCAACATCATCATTAGGAATTTCAATATTGTCTCCTACGCCTAGATCATGATCTTCTTAGTCTTCTTCATCAGTCGACCCTCCATGCTCTTCTGACTCTGTCTGATATTCTATCAAATCATCTTCTTCATCTTAATTATCATCTTCTTTTTGTAAATGAGTATACTTAATTGGCCTTCCTCTTGGATCATATCTAACAACAAATGACCAATCCATTTCACCTGGAACATTTGAGTAAAAGACCTGTTCACTATGGCTTGGAAAAACATAGTGATCATGTCCTCTTTCAAACATCATTGTTTTAATCATTGGAAATCTATTGGCATGTTGAATAACAGTTCTTTCTTCATCGTGTTCATGCATTCGTAACCTATACCATTTGACATCGAACAATACAAATTTGAAGGAATTAAAGTCACACTCAAGTATATCATTTAAATACCCATAATATCTATTTTTAGATTCTCGGGGATGTTTGTCACTCCTAGAGGAAACATTAGTAACCTGTAATACTGCAGCTATCCCACTATCAAAATTTTTCCTTGTTTCATCCTATTGTTTGATGAAAAATTTACGACCATTGCACCACATAGCCTTGTGGTGTTTCAACTGCAATATGTCAGATATGTAAAAGATGCATTGTAAATTAATAAATTAACATATATTTATATAACTTTGAAAGTATCTAAAAAATAAAGTACACATGTAGTCACATTAGTATAATATAAAATAATTGAATAAAATGGGTGAAATTGCTTACTTTTCCATCTTTCAAACCATATTCTAGATCAATTTCCCTTTGCATAACATTGGCATATCCGTTATGATGAGCTTCTCTAACCAATTCAGATAGTCGTTGCCATGATAACCTACCTCCATTATGTTGTTTACATATTTCAATCCATACATTTATCCAGTCAAGATTGTTTGCAATGTATAAATACAGTGCATCCCACTGTAGAGCAACTGAATCAAAAAGACATAATTCACCAATATTAAATATTAGTTATAATGTACAATATGCAAGTAATTATAAATATTTATAATTTATGAAATAAATTATATTAATATATTAATGAGTATGATCATATATACACAAAAATGAAACTTTATATGTATTAATAATATAAAATTTCACAATTATTAATATATATTACCTCTCATTTTTTTCATTCTACCTTTCCCCAACAGATGCTCCTGATCTTCAATTTTTTTGATGGAGTTCACATCCCAAATGTGATCCACTGCATGCATAGTTGGCATTGTTAATTTAGGAAGATACCGACTAATATACACCATGGATTGATATACCATATATCCCTCCACCATAGAACCCTCAGGATGTGCTCTTTGTCTAACCAATGCCTTCAATGATTTCAAGTGTCTCTCCACCATCCACATTGACCTTGTGTGAACAGGTCCACAAATTTCAATCTCCTCAACTTGGTGTATGAGGTAGTGTTCTTGTGCATTGAAAAATGTAGGAGGTATATACTTTTTCATTTCACACATTAGACGAGGAATTTCTCTCTTCCAATAATTTATATCATCTTTAAGGATTTATTTCAATGACAACCATCTACATGAGATCGTCACAAAAGAAAATAACATGTTTCAACATAAGTACATAATATAATATATTACATTACATTACAAGTAAAGCACGTGTCATTAAGTACACCAATAATTTGAAAGAACAATTCTCATATAAATCACAACTACGTCTTACCTCATGTATTTTCCAAGATCATATATAACGTGTTTGACGTTGTTGTCAAAGTCATTTGGGAGAGATAGTGGTAGAACATACTGTAACAAAAAAATGAATCGTTATTTGTTTCGACCAAAGTAGACAAACAAAAAAATAAAAATAAATAAAAGATCTATAAGGCCAATATATATAAATATGCATACCAAAATTATTACCTTAATGAAGGTATGCCAATCATGTGTTTTTACCCCACCAAATTCACCTTTCTTCGTTAAGATATTTTTTATGTTTGAAGCAAAACCCATGGGAAATTTAATTCTTTGAATGACCTCTTTTACATCATTGCTTTGTTTCTCTATTAATAACCATGGAAGGTTATTTCGGTCTAGTACTCGATCTAATCTATTTTAATATCGGATCACACTTCACATTGCATGATTGGCTTCCTGAATGTCAGTAGAAATTTTGACAATTTTTTCTTTGTCCCTCCTACCATCTATGATTCGCCATAATGTTTCAGTCACATTCTTCCTGATATGCATTGTATCAAACAAATGAGCTATTTTTATCTCCTCATAGTAGGGCAACCTCATGAATTGAGAGGGATAAAATTTCATTCCTTGTGGAAGCACATTATTAATACCTTCATGATCATTGCGACCTTCATGAAGCATAAAAGAAATCAGAAAAATAATTATCAAATACGGTAAAATAAATTCTATGATTAAAATAAACATTCAAAACATTACATGATCTATGATACATTATGAAATTGAGTACCTTTACGATTTCTATTATATTCCAACCTCCATAGGTGAGGTGTCATTCTTCGTGGTTTTAAACCAGTCTCTTCTTTCCCATTGAAAAGATGTTTTTTCAGTAGTATGATACCTATGGTTCTTAGAAAGAAGGTGCCTATACTCATCAAACACCATCTTTCCTAAAAATTTTGAATGACGATACTTCATCTTAGGGCCACAAACCATACATGTAAATTTACCCTTTGTTTGAAGACTTGCAACAAATGGATTAATCTCAATTATACGATGAGATTATTTGAAAAGTAAACATGCACCATGATAACATTAAAATATTATATAGGATTAAATCACAATATTATAATGCTTATACATACCACAAAAATGTGTTAGTCCAGGGGCATCATGAATTGTCCATAAAAGTATTCCACGGAATTTAAACTTCTTCTCCCCGATTGGTTTACATATGTCACAGATTGTGATGCCAGCCCATAACTTTAGTAGCTCATCGATAAGAGGCTCGATATATACATTCATATATTTAACCTTATACTTACCTAATATTTGTTTGAAATTACACGTAATTACTAAAGGAATGATATCATGTAATATATATAATTAAATAAATAAACAAAAGATATTATGCAAAACTTGAAACAACTGAAAATGTTAAATTCAAAAAATCAATGTAAAAAAACACCTGGAACAATCATTTTCAACATTCTGTGCTCCCTTTTTATTGACATCCAATGAGGAATGTTATTGTTGATAAAAAAAATAGGCCACACTGAGTAAATAGACCTAAACTCTTCGAATGGATTAACATTGTCAGTTTCCAATGAAATCCTAACATTACGAGGTTCATCTTTGAAATATCCCCATTTTTCCTCAATTTCCCTAAATGCAGAACCATAGACAGGAATTCGAAGAACACCATATCCACTTATGCTACGTGGATGGTAATCTATAAATTGTGCTATGCTTTCACACCTGAATAATCGCTACAAATGTGGAATTATGGGAATATGATGAAAACACTTTCGAGGCACCCTTTTTGTTACTTGATCGATTCGAAATATACTAATAAGACATTGCAAACATTCATTTTTCGAAGAATGTTGTCCATAATATATAATATGGTCATTAGGACATGCATCTATAGTTTGATAATTCATTCCAATGTCTTTCATAATGGCATGCAAACCTTGATATGTGCGAGGTAAAATATTTGACAATGGTAACAAAAATTCACCTAACAATCTACAACATAACAAACAACAAGTTAATGTAAGAATATTAATTGTAAAAATTGCATTGTTATTTTACACATTAATTAACACTAAAAGAAAATAATAAAAAAAATCAACATTTATGTATAGTATGAGATGAAACATATTACATACCTTAGTATCTATTTCATACAAGTGTTCAACAAGTTATTCATAACCTTTACGTTCACTAGAAACAATGTAGCAGAGAGAAGATTTTCTCTTGATCCTTCATAAAGTCGTTTATTTGCCTTTTCTAATAGATGTTCATCATAAATACCAACATTTTCCCCATCCTCATCTGGCTTTGAAAACAAATCTTGGATCATTTCATTTTTCCCATAATCTTCTTCCATGGGATCATTAACTTGATTTGTCCCATCATCTTCTTCCATGAGATCCTCATTTGCTTGGTCATGATGATGTTCCTCAGCTTGTGCAACTTCATTTGTACTAATACTTGGTGCAATATTCTGCAGAAAGTTAGCAGACGACTCTAACTTTATAATTACAAACAATCATGAAAAATTAGTGTATACTATAACAAACATTCAAACAATATATATGCACATATATAATTTTATATAAAATCGACAAAATAAAAAAAGATAATGAATATATAGCTAATTACCATGGGACGATATTCATTCGATCTGCCATCAATGTGACCATATTTCCTGCAATGTTTTGTAGTTGTTGCTATTAAAATTCTTACGAGATGTCTGAGGAAACATTATTTACAAGGGAAATAACATATACCATCACCCTTTTCACCCGCTTTACTTTTTTCCCCACCTCTAATAACATTCAGTGACATTCTTCCACACAAAAATACCCTTTCAGAACTGTCGTTGTTATAGCAAGATTGTCACAACATATTTGAATCGTCAAATATTTATAGTGCAATTTTATGTCACTATCATCCCAATTGCGATGAAAGTGACCTAAAAATATTTATTTTTTTACCTATTTATTTAAGGTCATTTTTAACGGTCATTTTTAAGGTTCAGTAATACGTCGCTCTTGTGACGGACAAAGTATAGTCATCTCTATTGCGGCAAACATTGAACATAATAATTTGGTCAAACTACATACATCGATATTGCGATGAATATAGGGTGGATTTAAAAAACCCGAATGTTTTCTCTTATGTTGCGACGAAAGAGTACTTTCATCGCAAGTGATCGTCGCAAACTTTTCAATATGTAGTAGTGTTTGGAAGCCATAGGTTGTGTTGGACCAACTCTTTCTAGTATAGTAATAATCCTTCTTCTCTATGTTGATTTTATTATTCTTATGTCAAGGAATCCCTATGACCTTATTAAGCAACTTTTAACCCTCAAGGACTTCTTCTCTAGTACAAGTTTGACTATGAACATTGACAAAATGAAGGTTATGATCATTAAATCTAACAAGATTTCCTACGATGATTTTGAATATGACAATAATATGTTGGAAGGAGTTCCTTCGTACAAGTATCTTGGAATTGATATTCATCACAAGCTCAAATGGAACTATAGCATTGAGAAAAAGATAAATGGAGGGTGGAAAGATTATTATGGGATTGAAAATAATTGTAAATTAGCAGACCTTTGGCTATGGGATAAGAAAAATCTCCTCTTTGAGACTGTTGTGTCTGTTAGTTGGGCCTGCTAGACAAGAAAAAATTTCATGAGTGGGTTAACTGAGACAAACACATGTAATAAACAAATAAAAAAACTAAAACAACTAAGAAAATAAAAACTAGAATGCATAAGAAACTTAGAACCATAAACAATCAACCAATGACCAAGATAATGCCACCAATGGATAACTATATTAGTTGGAAAAACACCATAGAAAAAAATGAAGACTTATGGGTCCCCTCTTCCTCCTTGGGAGGGCTCTTGAGTTCCCTAATGGAGATATCTTCTTACAATGGAAGAAAAATGGCAAATGATGAATAAAATCAATGCCTATTCCCTCAAGAGGTGAGTGGAATGGCCTATTGCAATGATGATTGAATACTCGAAGGAGACAAGAGGATTCTCAAAGGAGAATTGAGGCAACATAACAATACTATGAAGATATTGGTTTCTTAGTACGCCCATGGCTTTCATTTATAGCATTTATTCAAGGAAAAATATAGTTGGTTCTTGGTGTGAACAAGGGGTATTTTAGGGCACCCTTTGGTCATTGACCAGCCCCCCATTCAGATTTTTCTTAGATATGGAGGCCAGATCAGTTTGGGAGCTGGTCCATAAGTGGTCGGGGGGGTGAAAATATCCATAAATTCATCGTTCATAGGAGCATGCAAATTTTCTCATTCACAGTCGTACATTTGGCACATTGTGTGCTCTGAGGGATTTGTTAGCCCATGCAGTGTGCACATGCTTTCTCTAGTGAATTTGCGCATGCAAATTTTTTCCCAATTGTAAAGCATTTTCCTTTTGAAATGAATTTTGTTGTTGCAAGTGAACTAATTTTTGTTGGCATTACTATATTTATGTAACCATTTGAGTGCAATGTTGTAGATGAAATTTCAGTGATAACAGATGCCCCCTGATGTGTGAGGTTAGGAGCATACATATAGACGAAATACATCAATGTTTATTCTACTAAGAGTTCCATTGTAATGAAGAGTGATGAAAAGAACTGCAAGAGTGATCTGTTAGAGGGAGAAGGGAAACTGTGGAACCCAAACCTTTCTCTAGGGATGAAACAAAAAATATGTATACAAATGAGGCGGGCATGCCCCATGCTCATGTCATGTAACCCAAAATTTAAGACGATAACTGAAGATGTATACTAGTGTAAATAAATGCAGCGACCTATGGGGCGATTGATAATGGAAGATGACAATTCTGAATAGTGAACATACTCTAAAATGAGGCAAGGACACATGTAAGAAGTGTCGATGATTTGTAGGAATTGATGGCCTAAAAAGTTTCATAGGTATTCGAATGGTATAAAACAATTGCAATAGTTTCATAGTAAGACCCACTGTAACATGAGATTGTGTTGAAGTCAAATGTTATGGGGGTCAATGGAATCAAAGAGAAATGATGATCCTCTCTGTGTCATCCGAGAGTCCTCATTGTAAAGGTAATGAGAGTCAAGATACTGCCTCCCTTTTGTAAATTGTGTTGATGTCGAAATAAAGGGAGACATGACGCCAAGAAGTAAAGGGCATCATGAAATCCACTAAGATGACATTAGGTATTGATAGAAAAAATGAATGAAGTCAAGATGCAGTGAGACTCGAGACTGCCCTTGGTTGGGGTATGTTGAAGGATGATTGGCAAAAAAAATAAAATTGTATCTAGTGTTAGGGGGACGACTAGATATGGGGTTAAACTGTGCCAAAGTCTTGAAAAAGTGGACAAACTCAGAGATAAGGGGTACATGGATTTTGGGATACTCAGGGTTCATGAATGATGTCAAAATGAAAAAATGAGAGTGGATGCCCCAACCAAGGGAAACATGGGTTGCATTGTCAGGAAAAGAAGGTCATCAGGGGTGATGACAAAAAGCTAAGTAAATGCTAGAAACAAAGGGTTTTTACATTTACCAAATAAATAAAGAATAATTTTGGATGAGTGTACAAATACAAAAATGGGTGCCCCAAAATGCTAGAAAGTTTCGAACAGAATTGGTGGAGGGTGGGGGCCCCATGATTGCGTTTTTGTAGGAGGTAAACGAATGGAGGGAAATATGTAGATGGGTAAACTAATGGTGGATGAGATGGAGGGATAATGATACTATGAAGGTGCAGTCAATAGAACCAATATGAGATAACCTGGGAGCCCATTGAGAAAACTAGCAATATGATGAGAAGAATTATGTGGATTATTCTCGTAAGTGAATAAGACTATAAGGACTCCCATCCCTAGGTGGTGAAAGAAACATGAGTGCCAATTTTCCAAGGGGAACTATGAATGGGAACCTGACTTGGCACGTCGCCACTACTCGTTACCGAACCTGATGTCGGCTTCAGTCATTCGAATTTAGGTAATTGATGATCTCTTGACTCAATGCATCACCTCCATGGTAGTTAGGATCTATGGATCCTTGGTGACTCAACGAATCACAAGAGGTTAGCTGAGGATCGTGGAGAGGGTTCTAGATGGAGACCATTTTTCCTGGGGGTTGATGTTGCACTCCAGGATGATGGGGAAGATTCACCGGTGTCCAACCACCAACTCCAATGAATTTGCATTTGGGTTGATCCTTGTGGCTTGGTTTTTGGAGAGGGTGCCCCTTTCTCACCCTAGGATTTTGCTGGCGCCTTCAAGGCCGAGTGAGCCAGGTCTAATGCGGTGGGCCCATGTGTTGTAACGAAATGGGGGAGGAGAGTGTGGCCATTAATTCACGACCACTATGTCACACGTGTGGTTTCATATTCCACAGGTGATACTACGGTACCTATATGGTGGTATGGGCTATCGACAAGATCTTGACATGATGTTGCCTTCCCGGAAGGTTTGTCATCAAAGAGGTATGTTTGTGTATTTATGTTTTGTGATTTTGATTGCATAGCATATGATTATGTATATATGGATGTTGAATCTACCTTTAGTGTTTGTGTTTGCAGATGTGGGTCCATGAGGCCAATATGGTCGAGGATTCAGCTCACCAAGGACCAGTGCGATTGTTGCGAGAAGAGCTACGAGTAAGACAAAGGCATAGGCGAGATGATGTTGGTGCTGGACCAACATGTGAGCCACAGGAAGAGTCCGGAGGGGGGATGGAGGACCTTCGTCAATGGTTCGAGGAGGTTCTACAAGATGTGCCAGAGGGTATGTGGGCCTACATATAGTATGAGAGGGTCCTAGAGTAGTGTGTGGGTGTGTCGGCGGAGTGGCATACTTTGATCCACCAAGCAGCTGTAGCGAGGGTAGCGATGATTGGTCGAATGCCCCCTATACTTGGAGGACCCCTAGCTGGTGGGGCACCTCCAACTGACAAAGGACCGAGGGGGGAATCTCTGGGGGCACCATGAGTGTCGGGTTTTGTACTTGTATAGGCTTGTGAGCCCATTTTGTATAGGGTAGTTGATACTCATTTTTTATAGGACAGGGGGTACCCATTTTGTAACTATAGGGGTGAGGGGACACACTAGCCTCTGGGCAATGTATATTGTAAAACTTTATGACATTATTGAGGATATATATATATATATATATATATATGGTCACATATTGGTGGCTCATTTTATGTCTTGATGTTTTGACGTCTAGTATATATGTTGTGACAGATGTATGATGCTTATGTATATGTGATGATGTTTTGATGTGATAAATGTCAATGTAACACTAGGTTAGCCATTTTATCTTCTATTTGATTAAATTGTTTTAGAATATGTGTAAATGTGATTGAATCAAAGCTGCAAGATACAGGTCTAACTTGCAAGTATTTGCGAAAGAGGCAAGGATCGCAGAGACGATACACATTGTTGAGTTGCAGGACGACAATATGGGAATATAATAAAATGCTAAGGTGACGAATGTGGTAGTAACTGACCTCAGTGAGCAGGCCAACAACGATGACATATTCTACTTAGTTGTTGGTGGATTAGCCCAAACATATTCCATTGGAGTGGAGCATTTCATGTGAGGGGGTATAGAGGGCCCAAGCGGCCAAAGCAAGATTATGTGTCTAGCGGATAGCACCGTCAGTATAACCGATGTAGGAGGCTAATGGGGGATGCATCTGTCAATAACACGAATGGTAGATCAAACATGAGGAGCGGTGGAAAAAAAGAATACTAAAAACTCTACAAATGTGTACAAAGAAAAATCCTAAGGTAGAATTGCTACGCTCAGGCGTAAAATTTCTTTAAGTACAACCTGTTAACGGGTTCTTTGAGAGGATAGCCTTTTGGAGAGGCCAGGGTGTATGCGCCTTTAGTGAGGCAGTGCTAGAAAATGTAGGGTCCATGACATAATGAATCAAATTTCCCATGGCTGAGAGTATCGTGGGCCATATTATCTTCTATTTGATTAAATTATTTTGGAATATGTGTAAGTGTGATTGAATCAAAGTTGCAAGATAAGGGTCTAACTTGCAGGTATTTGCGAAAGAGGAAAGGATCGCGGACACGATACACATTGTTGAGTTGCAGGATGATAATCTGGGAATCTAATAAAATGATAAGGTGGTGAATGTGGTGATGACTAGCCTCAGCAAGGAGACCAACAAAGACAACATATTCTACTTGGTTGTTGGTGGATGAGCCCAAGCATATGCCTTTGGACTAGAGCATTTTATGTGAGGGGGTATAGAGGGTCCAAGTGGCCGAAGTCAGATTCTATTTCCAACGGCTAGCACCATCAGCGTAACCAATGTGGGAGGTTGATGAGGGATGCATCTGTCAATAACATGGATGGTAGATCAGACATGAGAGCACTGGAAAAAATGAATACTAAAAACACTACAAATGTGTACAAATAAAAATCCTAAGGTAGAATTTTTATGCTCGGGCATAAAAATTCTTTAAGTACAACCCGTTGATGGGTTCTTTGAGAGGATATCCTTTTGGATAGGCCACGATGTATGTGCATTTAGTGAGGCAATGCAGGACAATGTAGGGTCCATGGAATAATGACTCAGATTTCCCATGGCCGATAGTATCGTGAGCAATATCGTAAGCTAGGAAGAGATCTCCTTCGTTGAATGAATGAAGGTTGCCATGGAAGTCAAAGGTGGCTTTGTATCGTTTTTTAGTTTCCTGGTTGTTTTTTGATGAATATCAATGATCTTCATCCAATGACTCTAAGGTCAGCAAGCGTTGCTCCATTGGAGCAGTGTCAGGTAATATCTTGATGGTAGTGCGTAACATGGGAATTTCACTCTCGATAGGGAGGGTGGCTTTGATCCCATGCATGAGGTCATATAGTGTAAAATTGGAGGTAGTTTTGACTATCGTGCGATAAGACCATAATGTTGAAAACAACATATGATGCTAGTTGGTCTTATGTTTGTTGAAGGTACGTTGTAGCATGGTTTTGAGGACTTTGTTGACAGCCTTGACCTGTCCGTTGCACTGAGGGTAGTATGGGGAGGAAAAATCATGGGAGAAGCCTAAATTTGAGGAGAGTTATGCAAATATCTGATTCTCAAAGTTTTTACCATGATCAGATACTAACTGTAGTGGGACTTTGAAACGGGTAATGATGCAGTTGAAGAAAAAATGTGTTGTTGTGTTAGTGATATTGTTGAAAGTGGGGATGGCTTTGGCCCATTTGGTAAAGTAATCCACTACCATGACGATGTACTTGTGTCCATTACTAGATGGAGGATTGCAATTCATAAATTTTATGCCCCATTTGTAGAGGGGGCCGATGGTGATGACTGGATATAGAAGAGAAGGTGGAGCTCATGCTTTTTTGGCATAGAGTTGGCATTTGTCGCATCGCTTTATTGCATGGATGCATTCATGAAACAATGTGGGATAAATGTATCTTGCTCAAATGATTTTTTGGACAGTGGACATACCCGAGAGGTGGCCACCACAAGTACCGCTATGGTGAGGCATCGACAAAGAATGGTGTCGACCCCATGTCGGTATAAGACACCTCCGATGAGGATGTATGAAGGGGCCTCATGGAAAATGCACCAACGATCATCTAGAGAGAGGTGAGACCAAAAATTCTATGTCTAAAGGTAGACGAGAAGGTCATCATACTAGGGGACATCAGAGGGGATGAATAAGAGGTGTTCATCGAGAATTTTTTTATTGATGGGTGAATATTTAGCGTCCGAGGGAAAATCCGTAATGAGTTTGGCGAGGACGAGTTCTTTCTTTATTTTAGGAGTTGAGAACTCTGTGTCGTCTTCTTGAAGGATGACGAAACATAGGGAAACTTTTCCATTAATTTATCGTTGACTAAGAAGGTAATGCATGGGGTTGGAATCTTCTATGACTATGGTAGTTTGAAGAACGATATAGCGTCGCATCTTTTGGAGTGCGAGGACAACTGTGAGGGTGAGTTTCTCATCATGATTTTGTTTCAAGGGTGGTTCTGAAATATTTTTACTGGTGTAGTAAATGACATGTTCCCGTCCATCATCCCCTAGTTGGATGAGGAATCCTGCTACTAAGACGACTAAGGATGACAAGTAGAGGATGTAATCATGATCATAGTCTGGAGGACTAATCAAAGAGGCATTGGATAGGGCCACTTTCAAATCATCAAAAGTGGTTTGAGCATGTTCATCCCATCGAAATGGGATATCATGACATAGTAAGTGAAGGAAACCATGCCCACGAGTGGCATAATCTCAGACAAAGCAACGTAAAAAGTTAGCTTTTCCTTGTAGGCTCTACAGTTGGAGTAAATTCCTAAGTGGTGGAATTTCTATGATATATTGGACCTTGAGGGGGTCCACCGTGATGTCATGTTGGGAGAAAATGAACCCAAGAAGGCATCTGCTGGTGACACAAAATACACACTTGAGGGGGTTGAAGCATATATTTTACTGGCAACATCGTTAAAAAATGATGTGTAAATCATCTAAATGTTGAGTTCACTTCTTGGATCGAGAAGTGAGGTTGTCCAAATAAGCGAGGATGATGTGAGAAAGATCATGGAAAACATAAGTCATATCTTGTTAAAAATTAGCACCTACAATCTTGAGTCCAAAAGCTATGACACGATAAGCAAAAGTTCCCCATGGGGTAGTAAAAGTGGTTTTATACCGATCTGTGAGATGGATTTGGATTTGATTGTAGCTAGAGAACCCATCCATGAAGGAAAAATCCTTGTGTCTGGCATAGTCATTGATAATTTGGTCGATGGAAGGGGTTGGAAAGGTGTCCTTGGGACAAGCATGGTTGAGATGGAGAAAATCGGTGTAGATGCAGATAGTGCCCTGTTTTTTGTTAACAGAGATGGGGTTGGAAACCCATGAGGTATATGCAATGGGTTAAATGAACCCAATACCGTGTAACTTGAAAATTTGAGCTTAGAAAGACACCACTTTGGATGGGTGAACGGGGCTCTTATTTTGACGAACTGGGGCAACATCTGGCCATGTGTCGATGTGATGTGCGACTATAGAAGGATCGAGGCTGGGCATCTCCGTATATGACCAGGAAAAAATATCTTAGTATTCCTTAAAGAGAGATTTGTAAGCTATGACTTCCTCATGGGAGAATGAAATGCCAATGGTGTTCTACAATTCTCAGTTTGATGGAAATGTCGATTTTGACGATGGGGGAGATATTGGCCATGTTTCCTTATTCAAAATCATCTGGGGCAGGGATAGGGTTTTTGAACTAGTCTATATTCCCTGAAGGAATACAATCCTTGGTTTTGATTTCACATACGGAGGCTTGGCTAGGAGGATGAAAGGATTCCTGTGAGAGAAAAAGTTCTCAGTGATGGAGTGCATTCCATGGGAAATTGGGGGTAGTGACTTGATCAAAATCTGGACCAGGGGTCTAAAATTTGCTCAAATTTCAAAGTGCTCGGAATGTGACGAAAATGGTGCCATTGCGTCCGTCTCATCTTCCTAATTCCGGTGGTATATTTACTTTCGCAAACAGAGTCTGTATGGAGAAGATATCGCGATCTATTCGCCAAGCCAAACAGGTAAAAATTTGATGTTGACTGGGAAGTCTATACAGGTTGACTGGACAGAGGCCGTACAGCTGATGTGGCGACCATACAATCAACGTGGTAGTCAACGTGGTAGGTGACATGGCAATCAAAGATTGGTTGACTGTGGACGAGTAATATGATGACACGTGGCATATTTTAGGTGAATGGAAAGGTGCCACATGGCCCAATGAAGGGCTGCCATGTGGCACCCATTTACTGGCTGTTGGTTTAATATTTGGTTTAACTAAAATTATATGGAGGCCGCAAGGTTCGACCCCCGGACCTCCCAATCCATTCCAAAGCTTTAACAAAGGTCAACCCGCCTGTTGGAGCCACCTTTGTTTTGTTCGCCTCGCGCAATTTTCGACTTTGATGCTTAAGTTTTAAAGTTGTTTTTCTTTTCCCTTTCCTTCCGAAGTCATAAAACTTTGAAAAAAGATTTTGTTTCCTGGATAGTAATGCTTTGTCACTTACAAAGGGTCTTTTTTTCGCAAGTATGTTTGTCCTTAGGATTTTTCAAGTTTCGCGATCTCGCAAGTCGGACACCTTATTTCTTAAATTCACAAGTCCCGAGTCGCGAGAATACGAACTTGGTTCTAATTTTCGTCCAAAGCAAGAATAATATAAGACCTTTAACCCTTGATTAGACATCGTCGGGGTTTCGCACCTCGGCATTTCTCGACTCTAAATTTTTGTTTTCTCAACCCCGAGAGCTGAGAACACGATAATTTTTAAATAACTGTAGTCAAGAACCAGGAGTAAAAAACTAACCATAGTTAAACTCGGTTCTCGGCACATCGCCTCTCGGCATTTTCTTTCATAAAGTTGAAGTGTCCAAAACTCCGATTCGCGAAGTTGCGACATAATTATATTGAGCCTTAATTATCGCCGCATCGCAATATCGCGACTCGGAGTATCAATCTCCTAAAATTTTGCCTTCAAGTTCCCGAGTCACGATCTGGCGATTAAGTTAATCATATCATTAAGGATCCGCCACATCAAGATTATTGTTAATTAACGCTAAGATCGAAACTCGCAGTTTCGCGAGTTATAAAATCAAAACGTTAAAGGGAAATTCACGAGATGATGAAAAACGAGGAAAGCTATAAGTCATTAAGATTGGAAACTTTTAAAAATCAAACGAAATGCATCCTGCACTTCAAGGTCGGCACATTTTACGAGGTGCTTGCTTGTTCTCCATAACTTAATGGCCTGCCAAGCCGTCGAACTTTAATGACATTCATGGAGAGTTAGGGTAAATCTACCAAAGATAAGATCGTGTTTTTATAATAAATTTGGTTTTATTTACGATGGGACAGACTTAATTCAAACAACAATATTTTCAAATATATACGAGACTTTGTTTTATTTGTTAAAAGGAAAACATTTCTTATTAAGCGTATAGAGTAAGAATTCTCCAAGTGAACTAGCCTCTGTATGTATACACAGGTTTATCACAGAAGAACGAAAACACCAGCTTCAGCTATGGCACCAAGGAGAGGAGCTAAAGAAAATGTCGAAGTCGCCGCACAGGGTTCAGACAACGTCTCGGATACTTCGCCTCGGACGGACGGCTCAATATCTACCTGGTCTTCTGTTACAAATATCCTGCAATCAGAGTTAGTGAACTGTTTAGATTCTGATGACTATAACTATGATATTGTGAAGGACGACATGAACACTAGATACAAAACAATTGTTCAGTCGAAAATGCACTTGGTGGCAACCAGACCTCGGTTGCTCCCATATTACGATATGATCCGGTGGGCATTGGATCACGTCGACCTGCCTTCCAGAACTATTCTGAATGACAGACAGGACATGATTGGTAATTTTAGGCCCGAGCATATCCAGTCTATGGACAAGCTCCCAGCGACCTCTGAATACATACTTGGCAAAGAATTCTTCGCAGAATTCAAAGAGAAAGAGTGCAAAGAATTTGACAATACTATGCCAGGCTTGATAAAGGATTGGGTATCTCGTCCCTCCACATTCAGGGTGAACAACGAAGGTGTGTATTCGATTTCTTCGTTAGAACCAAACTATAGGTATGTGGCCATGATGACTTGTCGGCTTTTCGGATCAGAGGACACCGCTCATTTTTTCGTCCAGTGGGTACCCCTCATTTTTCGGGTAGCCGAAGGTTCCTCATTCAATTGAGCAAAAATACTCTCTGATAATTTGTTCAACAAAATCACCGAGTACCGGGAGTAGAAGGCAGCCGGGAAGTTGTCCATATTCTACATGTCCGCGTATATCATGGACGCGATATGCTCCTTGACGCCTTTTCCTTTGATGAATTGGGCTTGGAGTCCATCCGAAGAAAAAACTGTGCATGAGTACCACGATAAACTATGGGAAAATAATGAGAATGAGTTTATTTATGAAATTTTTAATTGGGTGATGGTGCCCCTGCATGTCACCATTTTTGGTCTTTTGCCACCAGGCATCTCGGATGGCATTACTGCGAATCTGAGCCAGATTGCAGACTGGTACGTGGAAGAAGAATTCTCTTATTTCAGGGTATTCAGAGCTGTTGTTCCTCCTCTAGCGCTCCCACAATTTATCCCCGATAAACTGGCATGTCGTGAGATTGCTCGGCAGACAGTAATCGATGACGTGAGCAAAGAACTAAAAGCATCAGCAAAGAAGGTATGGTCGTCTTTCCCTATCCGGCTTAATTCATATTCCCTGCTCGATTTCGAAAATGCTAAGGCTGAGGCTGCAGCTTTAGAAGGCTTAAATTTGGCCTATATTGAATATAAAAGGCATGATCCAGAGAGGATCATAAGTACTCATTTAGGAAATTGTGGCTTAAAGAGGTTCGAACACGAATCCTCACCTTCGGATGATGTTTTTCGATGCACCAGATCCTATTCGGAAGTGCAATTCCGAATCGAATCCCTAGCAGCCGAAGACAGGGATTCTGTCTTAAATTCCAGGCGAACAGGAAGCAATGTCTCCCCGTGGTGCTGGGAGGTTTGGGACTTCCTAAGGATAAAGATAAGGGAGCTGAAAGTTCTGAGGGGCAGACCTCTAACCCCAAGAAGCGTCAGAAAGGAGAGCAAGAGAAGAAGCCCGAAAGGGAAAAAAGCCCCGAACAGGAGAAAAATCCCGACAAGGAGAAGAGCCCTGAACAGGAGAAAGATCCTGAAATGGAAAAGGAGAGTGCAGGTCCTCCTAAGGAGCTTGGCCCGGAGGTAGAAATAAAGGATACAAACCCACCAGAAACTCAGAATCTAGAGTTGGGAATGAAGACCTCTGACCCCCCGAAAGAACAAGATCCACTCACCACACCAGGGAAGGGTGCGAAGCAGATTGGGCAACCCATCGCCTCTGTCACACCCTTGCAATCGGCACAGGGAAGCATTAGTGAAGGATGGATATTTGGTGAGGAGCTGAGGCCTATAAGGGCAGAAGAACTCCCTCCTAACGAATTCTTCTTTGACAAAAACAGGAAATCTGTGGTAAAGCGAGAATTTTATCAAGAGGGAGAATCCACAGCTAAAAGATTCAAGGTAATGACCGATGGGAGAAATAAAAAGAGAGATGAATTTGCTACTGAAATTGCAGGAACGCTGAAAGCGTACGCAACAACAAATCAAGTCTCAGTCGCGGCATTAAAAAATCAGCTTAAAGCAAAGAATCGGTTAATCAAGACTCTTGAAGCTCGAATAGCTTCAGCTGTCGAAGATGCTAAAAGTCAAGTGAGTGGAGCAATAGAGCTGGCCCAATTGGCCGATAGGAAAGAAATCGAGTTCCTCAAGACTAAGCTGGAGAAGGAAAATTCAGTCATCTGAGATGGTCGGGTCCAGTTCGACCACCAGAGGGATACGATCACACAATTACAGGCTCAATTAGAGGTTACAGAAAGCAAGGTGATTGACGTCGAGATTGTCAAATCTCGAGCAATTGACATTCAGAGCAGGGTCTCTTCTGCTCAACAGAGCCTACTAAGCAAAATCAGGGAGTTTCGAAAGAATTTCTTGTTGATGAATCAGATTTCTGAGAATATTATTGTCAAGGAAAGAAACGCAGAGGCTGCTCGGGTCGTCTTCCAGGAAGTAGTGATAACTACCAATAACAGGTTTTCGGCAGGAACCCCCGGGCTTTCCATTTCCGAACAGACAAGGGGTAATATTTTGTTAAAGAACTGGGAGCATGATATTGCTTTGAGCAAGGAGCAGGCACAAAAAGTGATGAATTCACTCGAAGAAACCTTCAAAAACATAAACGCTGAACTATTAGGGATGGAGAATGGAGGAAACACAGGGACGCTGAGGCAAATAAATATGGAGCGGATCTCCCTTAACATAAAGGAGAAAAATGAGAGATATTTGGTGGAAATCTCTAAAATGGAAAGGGTAGGGATGGCTCAAATTGATGAGCATCTAATTCAACCCAGCACACTACTCGACACCGTTGATATCGTTGATGCATATATGGGAAATCAACTTCCGCAATTAGCCCGAGACTGCTATTTTGCTGAAGCTAGTTGTCAGGCAGAACCGTCACAGCTCATATCCCAATTCCTGGACAAATGTAGGATATGCACCGAGTCTGTGCTGAGACAAGCACCTGGCACACTTTGAAAACGAAGTAGAAGAGATGGAGCGGTTTCACTCCTAACAGCTGCCGAACGGAACCGCCACAACTTGTATCTAATTTTACGGACAAGTGTATCATATGCGCCGACTCATGTAAAGAAAACGCCCGGCACTCTTTGTATAAATAGAACAGAGAAAGAAGAACAYAGGGCTGGACTTTTTGGTACCCATTGTAACAGAATTCTCTCATGAAGAAAGTTAATACGAAGCAAATTCAAGATTCCCGATTCTGTCCCGACTGTATCTCAAGTTTGTTTTGTCATGTTCTTTGTTTCTTTTCATTTTGCTCTATACAATTAGTTTGTTTTGGTTATGTTCTTTGTTTCTTTTCATTTTTCTCTACATAATTGAGAGGTATCACTATAACTTAGTACCACTACTACTACAGTGAAGCAAGCTCATATTACGGTAATTGTCCCTTGTCCTTCCTCTGCACCGGCTATCAGTAGGTGTAAGACCAAGCTACAGTTACAGGATTTTGTGTTTACTTGCACCATGTCAATTATGTTTTTGTCAATTTCTTCTTCCATGTATACAAGAGTTTTTACCGATAAGAATTTTACGTTATTTGCAACTAGATGATTCTTCTCTCATCTCACACCTTTTTACGAAAAATCATACAGTTACGGGAAAGGGCCTTTCGTTTGTAGTCCCATTTCGTTCTCCATACGAAGATTTCTCTTATTTTCGACCAAATTGAATCAGCCATTAAAATCTCTCGTTAAATCATTTCCATACCCTTATTGTTCCTCAATGACTGTACCCATGGTAATTCAACCTAATATCCAACTCGGGATATCAGATCAAACTAATATCGCGTTAAGTCTTTTCAGCACGACCCTTAGAACTGCTGATACCCGGGAAGAATTAGAACGTTCATGGGCGGCCATTGAACAAGATATCGCAACCCAAGAACAGTTGGAAGCCATACAACGTGAACGAAGAAACCTTCATTAACTTCCCATACCAAAGGTTAATGAAATCCTTTATCAACCATTACCATACTTTCGGATGCCTTGACACTGTACTCCAAGCCTTAGTACAGACTCAAGAACAACACCGCCAACGCGCCACACGTTTGGTTTTAATAACTATGCGTTGAAAACATTATATATTTTGAATGTTTTGATTATTGGCGCGGGGTTAGGGCTGGGTCTAAGCCCCAGCCCCCTGTCACATGCATATTCTATGTGTCCATTCCCTCATATACATTGGCACGCGGGAGGAATATTAAATGGACCTTAGTTCTATCGATTTCTCATACGACCATTGTGTGCGCGGGTTAAATATGGCCCGTGGCTTGTAAACTTTCATATAACCATATTTTAATTTATTGCGCGGGGTTATACAATGTTTAAATGTGTGCGCGGTGGATTTTTAATATAACCCACGGTCATGTGTTGTATGCCATGTAACCACTGCACAAATGGGGTTTGGCGCACACGACAACTATAGTCGCGCGCCATTACATGCGACCCTGTCCGTGTTACATAGTGCACGGGATTCCAAATGATAGCCCACGGTTTTATACGTTGAGGCATATGACCATATAGTAATATATTTGTGCATGAGTTTGGGTTACATGGAGCTAGCCCATGGTCGCATTAACCTACCATACGACCTTACCCTCCGATATAATGGCGCACGGGGTTCTGAATGATAGCCCGTGGTTTTGTTGTTACCACATGTGACCTCCGATTAAATGCACGTGCGGGATTTTGTTTTGGGTTATGGTTTTATGTTTAAACGAGTATGCATTCACACACCCGACAAGTGTCGAGCCCAGATTGAACCAAAGAATGGTTAGCCTTTTTGCGCGGGGAACGTGGCCATATGGTCCCCCCATGCGCCCAACACCTCCGTCCTCGGGGGCCTTAATCTCGCTAACGGTTCAACAACTTGGTACGTTTTGTTGAGAGGCGCGCATGTGCTGAGTTTAGGCACGAAAAAACGCAGAAGCCAGGTTCACTTTCACACAGGTGCGAAATGGCGAACCAGTAACAGAGCTTGAAGGGGAAAAATGGCAGGAGGCCTAACTTTTGGAGATTTTGGCCAAATGAGGTGCCGAAAAAGCCCAGCTAGGGGTTTTTGGATGTTCTGAGTCCATTGGCACTATTTTCACAGGCATTTGAAGACTTATAATGCAGTTTTTTAACCATTAAAGTTTGAGGAAGCTCTAGGGAGCCTTGAATCCCTCATTGTTTGAGGCATTGCTCAGATGAGCCCATGTCTATTTTCTGAGACTGAATAGCCATTTTTGACTAATTATCGTTCTCTGAACACATTGGGATAGGTTTTAGATCCATTGGAGGAATTTTATAGGTGTTTTTGCCACATTGAATCTTAGAGAAGCTTGGAGGCCACATGTAGAAGAGGTCATTACTGGATGAGACAAGATCCATTTTCAGAGTTCTAATAGTCAATTTTGGTGTTTTTGTGTATTCTGAACCCAATGGTACAGTCTGTAAAGCCATTGGAGTTGAGCAACATCTTGTAAAATAACATTTGACAAACTAATCCCAAAGAGCCAAGTCCATTGAAGGAGGCTCAAGGAGACGTAGCCCAGAGAGGGGTGAACTCCTTTATCATCTTGTTATTGTTGTGAGTTTGCTGTGTTATTTGCTGCACTTTATATTGTTGTGTATTGGTTTATAGCACCTAAATAACCTTTTAAAATATCATTCCCTCGCACATATACATTGACAAGAAGAAGCATGAACTTAACACATAAACTATCTTTCATATTTTAACACATGAAGAAAGGTCCTGTAAGGTTTATTTTATTGAGGTAGAGGGTGCTTGCATAGCATAACAAGTCAGCCTTCTGTTTTCAAGATCAGATGGTATCAGAGAATAGTTTATTTTGCTCATGTATTTGCCAATGATAGCTTGAGATTTAGCTGTTGGTATTTGTGCAAGTTTTGTGTTGAAGTTTGAAATCCTGCAAAGATGGAGGAAGTTTCAAACATAGATAGTTCTCATACATCTTCCGAATCTAATTTCTTTGACCAAGATATGTTTAAGGCATTGTTAACCATGAAATATATGGTACAAGAGTTGTGGAAAGATAGAGAAGAGAGCATTGTCCTTCAAGAGCAGTTGATGGCCATGAAGGAGGAGAAAGACCAACTTCTTGAAAAGTTGCAGGAGATGGAGAATCAACTCCATGAAGAAAAATAAACCCTTACCAAGTACATGCATGAACATGAGGTATGTAATGTTAGTTTGTCTTCAAATTCCTCTCAAGAAGAATGCTTTGGTGTTTTTGAAAATCACACAAAAGGAATAGGGTCCAAGTTATTGTTAAAAATGGGCTATGAA
>ML778037.1:12443-50009 GCA_009831015.1 Picea engelmannii
GGAAAATTATGGAAAAATTATATTCATAATTGTTAAAATGTTCTCGTCAAAAGGGTATTTTTAGATTTTACTTTTAAGTAAAAATTAAGATAGATACAAGGTGTAGAAAAACACGTGTTTAAAATATGCAACGTTTTCAACTTTGTCAACTTAAAAAAATTCTAGAAATTATAATATTCATCCATTAGATCCAAAATTATAGTCATAATAAAATAGAGTATCTGTAGATTGTTGCAGTATATTTCATTTCTTAAAAACATAAGTTTAATAACAGATACATTGTTGTGGAAAACAATAACTCATTATCATTCATTTCATGTTTAACGAACATACTGTTAAACAATTTTCAAATTGACATATCAAATCTTGATAAAAAAAATTTGAAAAATAGTCATTGGAAAGATAACAAAATTATTTACAAGTTTTGTTTTTACTATAAAGTGAAATTCTAAATAAAAAAAATACTTTTGTATGCCAAAAGTTGAAGAACTTGTGAAAATACAGTTTTTTTTGTCATAAAACAAGCAAAAGTGTTACCCAGCTTCATGATTTTACCCCAAGACGAGGTATTAGTTTATTGAATCGCTTCCTATGTTTCCCATAAATTTTATCGCCCTCTTCATCTTCTCCAAAATTGAGAATATTTGTATCGAATTTCTTGTAAAGAAGTATCTAAAGAGATACCCTTGTTTCAAGGATCTCAACTTATGTTTGGATGAAACAATTCCCATCCCTACAGTATAACCATGTTAAAAATATTTCAACAACTTTGTTGGACCATTGGATCTCCTTGTTACAAAGTTTCTCTACTAGGGTTAGGGCTATGGGAGGACATATGAGAGGTATGTGGTGTGCTAGTATTTTTTCCATTCCCTATGGGATTTTATCACTACCTTTCCTAATCGGGACTCCAGTCTTCATACACAGAACTGCACATCCTCTTCTCCAAAATTTTCCATTTCACTTCTAGAGATGAGGTGCCTCTTCCATAGATAGTCCCTTACAAATTTGACATGCGATGAGATTGTGATATCGTTATATTTGGTGGGTGAGGTTATGAATAACATAGAAAACATATTTACAAACCCACCCTGGTTCACATCAGTTTCCTAACCAGAACCACTATTTTCTTCATCTTCTTCTTCATAGTCACAATTGGATTTAAAGTATTTATATTCTTCTTCATATTCCAAATTCGATTCAAAGTCTTCATCTTCTCCTTCATATTCCCAATTGGATTTAGAGTTTTCATATTCCTCTTTATTTTCCCAATTGGATTCAAATTCTTCATCTTCTACGTTGTTGGAGGTTATCATTATTTTTTCTTGTTCACCTAGTGGGGTATTTGATTCAAATATACCCTCCATTTTGTTGACCCTAATGATGGATCCTCTATGGTCTTTACCATGATATTTCAGTAATTCATTTTTTAATTTTTGATAATCTCTATCTTGAAATATTAAGTTATGCATACTACCTGAAAAAATTAATTTTGGTGCTTCTTGATGTCTCTAGTCACTTGTATTTTGTCATTCTAGACTTTGTGGTGGTCTTCGGTAGGCTAAGGGTTATTTGAATAATACATCTAACCTTTTGGTTAGTTGGTCAATTATTTAATTTATGATTATTAATCATCCTTTTCATTACATCCTTGTCGTTATCTTTTTATTTTTAATAGGGTGTGCCATCATTTCTCATACTCCGCTATTAACCTATCAATCTCATTTTCCTTTTCTATTAATTTATTGATTTTATCTCTTAATTATTTCTTTGCTTCCCATAACTCTTTGTGTCCTTCTCCTAACTCTTTCTATCTGATATAGGTGGATATCGGTGGCCACCCACTTATTCTAACTGGCTCACATGCAGTTTTCATTTTGGCAGTTATTTTCCTAGCTTTTCAGGTCCTGAACTTCCAGGGTAGTTTTGAGGCCCTAAACAACGGTTTTTGGGCTTTCCATAGTCACACTATAGAAAAAGTCATATTTTTATGGAACAATGTGCAATCCTCGGATATTCCTTTCCAACGGGCTATTGTACACCTAAAATGAAGATCATATGAAAAATTTACGACCCTGCAAAGTTGATGTACCAACTTACCCCAACGCGACGCACATGACTTTTGGCACTTCATCTCCTAGAGTTAGGTTTTTGGATGTCTAGGGTTTTGGCATTTATATTTTATGTAAAAATTCCATTGGAGACTCATTGTACTCATCTTCTTGCAAATGAGCGCAACCATCGCATCTCTTCTCATAGATAAGCCACCACCATTCTAGCAAGCTTGTTTCAACCTGCATTTTACAGTTTCAACATATTTCTTTATTGAATAGAAGACAAGTTTTATTGTATATATATTATTTTTCATTTTATCTCTATGTTAATAATATAGATATATATTCATTTCATTCTTCTCATAAAATACATATCAATGGTATCAGAGAAGTATGCTCCTTGTCATTCTCAGTGCATGTCCCCGACGAGGTCAGGGTACAAAGAGTTGGGTCTCGAGCTTGTTTCTCTTGAGGATAAGAGCTCTCTCATGCCCAAGTGACCTTCCATGGTGGGAGAAAAGAAATATGATGGGACATGATATCCTTTCAAACTATTTCTCAAGGAATCTCTCGCACAAGAGAGGAATGAGATGATGGATAGTTTTGTGAAAATCCTTCGACGACTACCAACATGCGATGCATCTTTGTTGAGAAGAAGCACTGCCCCCTTCAAGTTACATATCGACTTAGATATTCCTATATTTGAAGGTTAGATAGACACAGACGTTGTAGAAAAATGGTTGAATCTACTAGAAGGGTATTTTTCTATCCATAATTTTTCCAATAGAGAAAATATTACATTTGTGCTCCTCAAAGAAGATGTCCTCCACATCAAATATTAGTGGGATAATTTCTGTGAGAAAAAGGAAATAGAGGAACCGTCATTATTTATAATCTCACTCACCCGGGAGTCCTTCAAGGATGCTATTAAGGAAAAATATTACCTTGTTGGAAGTTATGATGACCTGTATACAAGATGGACCACACTGCGGTAGGAAAGGGACCAAATAGTGCCAGAGTTCACAAATATCTTCCATACCTTGAACACCAAGCTGGGTATCAAATATTTTGAGTGAAATTTGGTGCTCAAGTACCACAAGAGTCTACATAGATACATCCATATAGAAATGTAGTTTATGTACATCTCAACCTTGGGTGCGACATATCGATATGCTATCAAAATCGAGCATAAGCTTAAACAAAATATGCGACAATTTGGGTCTGGGAACCCCTCACATCAGAAGTAGGGAAAGGGCAGCCCTAACCCACAAAACAAAGGGCAGATAAAAGATGGAAATCCTAAGGACAAATAGTATAAGACACAAACCAATAATGGAAATGGAAAGACGAAGAAAGACACTGGTAAGTCGTGTGACTTCCATCAGATCCCTTGGCATAACACTATTGATTTCCACTCAAATTAGTCATTGGTGGATAAGGTGAAAGCCTATGAATCCTATACGGGTTCTAACTCTGAGTCGGAACCAAAAAAGGGGAGATGGATTATTGATGTGAATCCCAGTGCCACCGTTGCTACCACCAAGATCCAGCCCAGTGAATCAGATGAGCTAGAGGAAGGTGAGGGCCTCTTTCAATCACAGACGTGGGTGAAGGGTAATCCGATGGAATTCATTGTTGATAATGGTATCTAGAAGAACACTATCTCAGTAGAGGTCGTCAAGCGGTAGGCCCCATCTAAAATGCCTCACCTTGCAGCCATACACCATCGGATGGGTCCGCCAAGGAAGCGATCTTCACTTCCTACGATAACATTCCCTTCAAAGATGAGGTATTGGGTGATGTCATTTCCCTTGAAGTTTTTTATGTTCTTTTGGGCTAACCTTATTTATGGAAATGTCATGTTATATATGAGTCTAGGCCTCGTAGTGTTATTATTACTTTGGACAAGAAATTGTACAGGATACCCAAGGTATTCCTACCTACTACCATTTAATTTATCTCTTCCAAGCAATGTAGGAAGGTCATCTCTTGGTCCGAGAAGTTTGTATTATCTGTGATTCGCTCTCAAAATGAGCAGAAGGTTGCAACCACATCCATGTTCTCCACGACCGATCTCTCCACGTAGCAGAAGCAAGTGGATAAGGTCATGGAATAATACAAAGACATATTCTCCTCACCCATTAGGGTACGTCTACACTTTCAGGTCAAGCATTCAATCGATCTAACCCCCAACTCACTGCTACCGAATGGGAAAATATATCGTCGCTCTCTGTTAGAAAACGAGGAGATTAAGCATCAGATCCAAGAACTTATCTAAAAGTGGAACATCTGGCCCATCTCATCACCTTGTGGAAGCCCAATCATGCTTGTGCAAAAGAAAGATGGGAGTTGGCGACTTTGCATCGATTATCAGGCCCTAAATAAAATCACAGTTAGGAACCGATACCCGATTCCCCTAATCAAAAATCTCATTGACTAGCTCAAGGGGGGGAAATACTTCAGTAAGATTGATCTAAAGTTTGGCTACCATCAGGTCCCAATAGAGAAAAAAGATGTATGGAAAACTGCCTTCAAGTCCAAAGAAGGTCTTTTTGAGTGGTTGGCCATGCTCATTGGTTTAACGAATTCCCCAACAACTTTCGTGAGGATGATGAATGATATATCTTAGAATTTCACCAATTATTTTGCGGTGGTGTATCTAGATGACATCCTCATATTCCACAACAAGAATTGGGTTGAACACTCGAAGCATATTCAGCAGGTTATACACACTTCACGACAACACAAGCTATATGTAAATTTGGAAAACTTCTCCTTTAGCATGGACACGGTCTAGTACCAGGCTACATTATTGATGATCATGGGGTGCATGTGGATCCCACCAAGATCTAGGTCATTCGTGACTGGCCAGCCCCAACTACACTCACTAAGCTTTAGAGATTTTTAGGCCTTTCCAGTTTCTATCACAAATTCGTGTTGGGATTATCCTATATTGTATGGGCCCTCAGCCAAGTAACCGACGGTGGTGGTAAGGAAAATTTTGCATGGGCCATGTCTCAAAAAAACGCGTTTGATGATATGAAGAAACACTTGAGCTCATCCCCAGTACTCTCATTACTCGACCTACAACAACCCTTTGAGATCGAAACAAATTCTTCATACTATGTTGTGGGCACATTTCTCACTCAAAATAGACACCCCATGACCTATCATAGAGATACACTATCAGATGTTGTTTGTAAGTACCCTACTTACAAAAAAGAAATGTACTCCATTGTGAAAGTATTCTGCTAGTGGAGGCATTACATTCTCGGGAAGGAGACATTTATCCACACCAATCATAAGCCACTAAACTTCATGCAAACATAAGGAAAATTGCAGAATGACCATCATCATAAGTGGTCCACATACTTGTAGTAGTTCCATCTCAACGTCAAGTATAATATAGGAAGAAACAATCGCGTCGTTGATTACCTAAGTTTTCCTCAAGTTGTATCACTCACCATGGTGCTAAACTCCTACAACCACGAGACCTCTGGATGGCCCCAACTCTATGAGAGAGAGATCCTAACTTCACTGCTACCTACCATATGCTAGGCACAAACACAACTCTCACTGATTTCCATCTTCAGGATGGGCTATTGTGCCATCTGGTCCATCTCTACATTCCATCAAACAAGCAAGAGAAGATGATTTTGGAGGCTCACTACATTTGGGTGGTAGGACACTTCATCGTAGAGAAGACAATGGCAGTGATACAACAACATTTCTATTGGCCGAAATTTTGATAGGATGTCAACAAGTATATCAGGCCCTGCACTACCTGCACCATTTTCAAACCAGACATTAAGAAATAAGGCATGTACACCCCTCTGCCTACTCCTGAAAGGCCTTGATAATATATCTCGATACACTACAAGTGGGGCCTTCCATCAACCAGGCGGTGAAATTACTATGTTTTTGTGGTGGTTGATCATTTTTCTAAAATGGTGATTATGGCCTCCTATAAGAAGAGCATCACAACAGAGGCCACTACAAGGATTTTCTTCGAACGAGTTTGGGTACATTTTGGATACCAAAAACCATCGTCTCATATCGGGACAGTCGGTTCCTCAACACATTGTGGTCGAGCCTCTGGTCACTACTGGACACCAAGCTCACCAAATCCACAGCCTTCCACCCCCAGAATGATGGTTAAATTAAGGTCTTCAACCGAATGATCGTGCATATCCTTCGCATGTACAATTCTGAGCATCCATGCACATGGGATGAGATTCTTCCCTATGTTCAACACAACTACAAGATACCCATATATAGCTCAACTGGCCACAACTCCTTTCAGGTGGGGTTTGGATTTCAACCATCGGTTCCCATGGATGTTACACTACCCCTTGTGGCGACCCAAGAAGACTCATCCCATGCTCAAACTGAAGCCAAAAAAGCTACCCGGTTCATTGAGCGAATCCAACACATCCTCCAATAGGTTCAGGATATTTTACAAAACTCTAATGAAAATTACAAGAAGCGCCATGATCAACACCAAGTGCCACATAAGTTTCTAGTGGGAGATAAATTTTAGTTGCACTTGCAGAAAGAATTCCTTACGGGGCCCCATCGGAAGCTTCACCCACTCCGTTGTGGACCTTACTCCATCACCAAGTTCATAGGTGACAATGGTTTTGATCTCAACATTTCCCACTTCGTTGGCTTGCACCCAATATTTAATCTGGACCTCCTTCGACCATATTTTCCACCATTATTGGACACGTCAAAAATAACAAAACAATTGACACCAACAGAGATAAACACTAACTCATGGAACATGCATCCACTAATCAAATTGTGGACACACAGGTCAATGGAACTCACTAACAGAGGATCCAACTTTATTCGATTGTCAAAGCAGGGCAACTCCTACACCAAGGCAAGTGGCTCACTCAGGGCCAAATTCAACATAAATTTCCTTAACTGATGGGGGAAATCAATGCAATGGATACCATTTATTCCTAAGGGGGGAGGATTGATCTAGGTGTATATCAGTGGCCACCCACCTATTCCAACTAAATCACATGCATTCTTCATTTTGGCAATTATTTTCTTAGCATTTTGGGTCCTGAACTTCCGACGCCGTTTTGAGGCCCTAAACAACAATTTTTAGTCTTGCCACAATCACACTATAAATAAAGTTAGAGTGTGACAACATAATGTGTAGTCCTCGGATATACCTTTCCAACGGACTATCGTGCACCTAAAACGTAGATCATATGCAAAAGTTACGACCCCAGGAAGTTGATGTACCTACTTACCCCAACGAGGCCCACATGACTTTTGGTGCTTCATCTCCTAGGGTTAGGTTTTTTTATGTCTAGGGTTTTGGAATTCATGTTTGATGTAAAAATGTATTTGGAGCCTCATTGTACCATTCTAGCAAGCTTGTTTCAGTTTGCATTTTACAGTTTCAACATATTTCTTTATTGAATAGAAGCCAAGTTTTATTGTATCTTTGTTATTGTTTATTGTATCTCTATGTTGATAATATAGATCTATATTCATTTCGTTCTACTCAAAAAAATAGGATCACTATCGCTCCTCAACATTACCAAGATGATGTTTAATGCTATTAACTTATCTCTTCAGTAATTTTGATGTGCATGTAACTCATTATTGTTAACCATCTTGGGGTTAGCCTTTTTCTTTATAGAACCCACTTTTAATTCACTTTATAATTGGTATATAAAAATTGGCTTTTTATATATAATGTATTATTTTTATTTTTTTACCAAGTTAGTAAAAATTATTTTCACTCATTCAATAAAAATTATTTAACAAATCTATAAATTGTTTCGTACGTACAGATTGGTAAAAAAAACACTTACAAAGTAATTTAAAAAATATCATGAACCAAAATCATTATATTTGATACCAATGTAACGAAAATATTTAGTAATTTACTCAATAAAATAAAATATTTAATAAATATAATAAATAATAATGCTATTTACAATAAATGAACCCCAACTATAAATATAGTTTATGAAATACCTCTTTATAAAAAGATGTTTCTTTTAACTTATTTATTTATTATTTATTTATAAATATTTACCATATATTTTATTAACCTTATGCATAACATATAACATTAATATGAAATTTGAATATGAAATTTGAAGTTAGATTTTAACACTATGAAAACATTTGAAAAGTAAAAAATTAAGATAAGTCAAATGGTTCTAATATAATGTGTTATATTATATTCTTGGAAATTGCTCTAATATAATGCATGTTATATTATGCTCTTGGAAATTGTTCTATTGATTATAATTTCTAATTCATTTTAACTCTACGTGTATTTGGATTTTGATAAATTATTAATTTAGATTTATGTGTATTTTACATTCTAATATTAATTTCAACATTGTATTTATGTGTGGATGTATATCATCATGTTTTACATTTCTTAATATATTAATACTAAAGTTAAACAAAATAGAAGCAATCATTGTTATTTTAACTTATTAATATAGATATAAAAAATGGTATTGCAGAAAGGGCCTTGTTTCACCCTTATATTATAATTGATTTCTAATGATAAATCCTCATTATTTTCAAACTTGGAAATGACCCTTTTGTAGAACCTTATTACTATGACTCTCAACCAAGGAGGACTCCAACACCTTATAGCTTTTCCCAAATGTTATTTCTAGTGACTTTGTCAAAATATTTTATAAAGTAACAATAAAAGAGATTAACCTTGTTATTCCAACAATCTTCATTTATAATATTAAAAGTAATTAGGTATTTTAAAATCCAATGATAACTTCAAGAACCATCTTTCCCCTTATCTATCTTATCACAACTTTCAAGCCATGAAGTAATCTTCTTTTCCAGTATTAATCCATACAACTTGCCAAGAAGAAAGCTTATCATAATAGTCTTATAATTTGAAAGTTTTTTTTATCACTGCTTATTAAAAATAGGAGTTCAATAAGGAATTCCATCCAAAGCTTAGGAAAGCATTCCTTAACTATTAGATTGTAAAGCATGTGAATGTGAGGAAAAATAATATATCCTACAATTTTTAGAAATTCAACATGATAACCTTCAAAGTAAATCATCTTCCCCTTTCACGGGATGCTTGACTCCAAACTCAATTTCTTCTATATTTGGTGTTGCAAGAATGCTTTGGTTTCTTGCTAAGGATTCCGAATTTTTTTTTAAGGTAGAATTTCAATTCACCCATAACATGTTTAACCTTTCTAGTTAAACATGTTAACTTTAAGGTAGAAGTTCAATTCACCTATGTTTAACCTTTTTAGTTAAGATATTTCTCCAAACAAAATGGGTCAAACATAGGAAAGTTTATGAATTTTTCCTTCTATTTGTGTATGTGTTACCGTTTTTTATTTTTCACAAGAGTTTTGTACTATTTTATTTTGATAGTTTTTAGGAATTATCTAAGAATATTTATTGTTTTTCCTAGAATTATTAAAATAGTTACCATACCATGGATAATTAGTCAATAGATTTTTCTCTTTGAAATATTTATTGTTTTTCCTAGAATTATTAAAATCATTACCATACCATGGATAATTAGTCAATCGATTTTTCTCTTTGAAAGATGTAGTAAAAGAATACTTTTAATGTCAAAGTTACAACAAAAATATATGAATGTCAACTTGAATGGCTAAAAATATTGAACCCTAGAATTACATGGTTTCAACTTATCATTTCAAAGTTCCAAGAAGAATTTCTTAGAGGTGGATAGATTTTGCAAACTTGAATACCCTTGCTTTTATGATTAATGTACTTTCCTTCTCACCTATAGACTATCAAAGCATAAAATTTCCTTGCCATTTTGATTTTGATCTATACATTGTCATGGATACTCCACTATGATAGTTCATCACGATATATCTTACAATATTATGAAATTTCTTATTATATCATGGATACTCCACTATGATAGTTCATCACGATATATCTTACAATATTATGAAATTTCTTATTATATTGTGTTTTATTTAGATTCTATATGTAATGTTGCTAGATTAATGCATAAAATACTAAATAAATTGAAACTAAAATGAAAGATACAAGAAAATAACACGCCATCTTCACAATGAACACAATATGTACCATGGGAAAACCTAATACAGGAAAAACCTAGCTAGAAGGTGAGGCTTGTTCTCTTCTCTTTTTTGTTTTGTTCATGAAATGCAAATATAAAGAGAGGGGAAATCACTATGGAGGGTTTTCCATAGACACTGTGATCAATATGGCTACTACAAGATATTCTACTTTCTCTATTCTTATTTAATATCCCACTCTCAATGCTCCACTCTCCTATGGAACAATACTTGGTTCATTAAGAATGGAACCCCTTCCTTTCTTAGAAACATGCTATTTAACATAGCCTCAGAGTCCTCTAGGGTTAGGGTTCGGGTTTTTGCATGATTTAACCTTCAATTAATGTTAGGATTTTGGACCCTCTAGAATATTCTTGAAAGTCCTCATGTGACCAGCTCCACATATGTAAGTAGTGTGAGTTGATGTGGAATCCACTTGGTATCATGGTCATTAACAAGATATCTCAACTCGTAGAAGGCATAACTTCCTCATACAAACTCCAATTGAGGTGATGTTCATGTCATTAGAAACATATTCATGTGTAGAATAGTGTTGATAGGGTTGGAACCTTGTTCACAAATTATCGACCCCTAAAGTGTTTGTTTAAAGCCTCAAATAGGATCCAAATCACCAAAGTGAGACCTACCCCTAAAATAGGCCCTACATGCCAACAACAATTTTTTCCACCCAAAATGTACCAAAATAGATGACAAATTATACCATGATCCATTCATGATCAGATTCATACATGCATAGATTATGATATTTAGAGAATAACTTATCAAATAAAAAATTAATATAATAGATACATTAACCTATCCAACTACATGAAATCCCCCTCCTATCTTCAGAAAAGACAAAGATGATTAACATCCATTGAAAAGATTCATGATTTAAATTATGCAGGTGTTCACAATTCCTCATAATTTTGTTTTAGATTTCTGGATAATAACCTGTGTATGGAGTTTTTGAAACATCCAACGTTTCGAGTGGACTCTCCACCCGTAATTAGGGACTAATGAAGCAATGATATATTTGAAAAGAGCATTGAGGGAAGGTTTATTTAAAGGTCAAAAATAAGAATGTTGGGAAAAATGGAAAGAAAATAGTCGTTATAAAGTTAACCGTTGTAAAAAGTATACAAGATGTAATAGAGTTAGGGGAATTAAAATAGAAGTTGAGAGAAAATAATGCTAACTTGATTAAATTAATGATACTACAAGAATAAAATGTAATTGATTATTAATAATTAATTAGTAACTTAACAATTAATTAATTAGAAGCTAAGAAAAGGATAAAGAAAACTTTATATAGAAGAAAAAGGATTGAATATAATAAGAATTAAAAACACTAGAAATAATTAATATCATAGCTTTAATTAGATAAAAAGTATGATAAAAGGATTAAGTTAGTGGTATAAAGGAGGAATAAAATGAAATTTAATAAAATAATTAATAATTAAAGGTAAGATAAATATGATGTGATTAAGGGGGGAATTTAATATATTAGGGAAAAAATGAAAACATAGGTGAAAGAAACCAAAGTAATTATACTCGGATTAAATTAGAACAAACATAGAAGGGGGGGGTTGTATGGGAGCTCTAGATTAGAAAGAGAAAAATAAAGAAACAGATGAGGGGAGGGGGAAAGGGGGGAAATCAGAGGAAAGATTAACAAATTAGGTTGGTTTCCTAAGGTGATGAATGATAGGTTTCTAGGATTGGATGAGTTTATACCCATCTTCATGGTTAAAGTTGCTTAGATGTTTTTCAATTTCCATAGCTTTGCAAACAATGCGTGATGAGTAATAGGGTTCTGAGGCCAAGATTTTGGTTTGGTCAAAACAAAATAAATGTTTATATTTGAAAGAGTGTTCGAGAATAGATGATTTTGAGATGTGTTTGTGGGTTGTGTCAATTATGTTCTCTTTGAGATGGGCTTTGAACGAACTACTAGTTTGGAAACTGTATGATTTACCACAGGAGCAAGGAATTTGTTAAACTCTCAAGCCAAGAAATGGGTTTGATTTGTGTTTGGCATATTGAAAGATTGTTTGAGGGTTTTGGAAGGCTTAAATATGGTTTTGAAGTTCCTTTTTGTGAGAATTTTGGATATGTGATTTGTAGTTCCTTGGATGTAAGGAAGATAAATAAGGGCCAGGGGGGAGAGGGGAAGAAGAAGGCAAGTTATTTTATTTAGGATTGCGTGATCAATGGAAATATTTGTTTATTTGAGAGATGGTTTAACCATTGGACAAAAGGGCCTTGTGATCCGGATTATTTTTGTCATGAAATGAGAGAAAAGATATAACATAGAAATATACAGCTCGATATATTAGATATTCAATAATATAACATAAATGTATCAGAGATGCAACCATAAACACATAGATACAATAATACAATTTCTATTAATGAGCGAAAATGTATAAAGACTGTAAAAATACAGAGTGAAATACTCGCTAGAATGGTGGCAACTTATCTTTGAGGAGAGATGTGACGGTTACTCGCATTCGCAAGATGATCCTTACAATGAGGCTCTAAAGGCCTTTTTACAATAAACAAGAATGCAAAAAACCCTAGACATCCAAAAACCTAACCCTAGGAGATTAAGCACCAAAATTCATGTGGGCCCTGTTTGGGTAAGTTAGTACATCAACTTCCCGTGGTTGTAAGTTTTGCATACGATCTCCATTTTAGGCGCATGATAGCCCGTTGCAAAGGTATCATCGAGGAGATTCATTTTGGAGAAAATATGGAAGGAACTTCCATATTGCTCCTCATTTTCACAGAAACGTTGTTTAGGGCCTCAAAATGGCCCCGGAAGTTAAAAAATACTAAAAATAGTAAATTACCAAAATTGCCAAAAAATTATTTTGAGCTAGTTGGAAAAGGTGGGTGGCCACCGATATCCACCTAGATCAATCATCTCTCCTTAGGAAGAAATGGTATCCATTGCGTTGAGTGCACGAGGGAGAAGAAAAAACGTTTGTTGAATCTAAATCTTGGTAAGTTGCTTGCCTTGTTGGAGATGTTGCATTGCTCAGTTTGTGGAAGTCTGTTACAAACCTATCGAGGCTGAGGTTGTTCAACAAGTTGAGCTACATGAGAGGACGGTGTGCAGAAGGAATCTTTGTGATTTTTTGCAACCTTGTCTACCTGCTTCTGTTGGATAGAAGCTGTGTGACATCCCCCAAAATAAAGTATTTTTGAAATTTAAAATTTGTTGGAAAATTATTCCATTTTTAGTAAATTCAAATTTGGAAAAATTTTGCCATTTATGGCAATTCTGAATTTCAAATTTGATAATTGTAATTAATTATTATGACTGTTCGAAAAAGATCTGATTTGACCCAACTAACTATTTGACTATGACACTTGTATGAAAACCTAATATTTTATATTGATTGTAGGAGGACAAATGGAACAACCATGTTAAAATCAGCTGACCACGACTCCATGAGTGGGGAACATGTTGGAACTACCTCTGGGCTGATGATTACAATGGAAAATCAGAGATTTGGCCATTGGCAGCCCCTGAAAATCAGGGATTTAGAAAGCTACAAAAATTCCCAAGGGGGGGGGGGGGAGAAAGACCTAGGCAAATGCATTTTTTTTGTTAAATAGAATATGTGAGGAGAAAGGACGCTACCTAGTATGCTGGGAAGGGGAACTATTGAATACTTGATGTTATGACCACTGATTTTGATTGTGAGGCAAGGGAGAAGACTAGTCATAGAGGAAGACATTGTTGTAGAGGAGATTTCAAGTTTGCCCTCATGGATTCATGGTCAGGCTAGGGGGTGAATTGGGTAAGCGTTGGCTGTACCATTCTACAGTTGGGAGGAACGTGGTTGTTCCCTTTATTTTCCCACAGACTACTTCAAATATGTCTCTTTACTCTCCTCTTTTCATGATTGTACTATTGAAATGATTGTATCTGGTTTCTATCGTAGACGATTATCTTTCCAACATATGTATTAGATAGAATTACAGAGTTGTTGTATATTAATTAAAGTAGAAATAATTTAAATCAATTAAAAGGCTATAGCTATTTGAACCTGGTATATTATTCATTGTAAGGATGAAACCAATATTCTACGGGATATATCTATGTCTGTTTTCTGTAAGTTCTATGTGGTAGGAACATAATCAATATCTTAAAAAATGAAATTATAAAGTGATGAGTTATAGATCTAGTGGAAATAAAAACTAGATACGAACATTAGATGGTGTTACACTACTACTGTGTGATAATCATGTCAAGATAGATCTAATTCTACTTAATGAAATAAAAATTAAGCATGTACATCCCGAAAACTACAATTTCTGGAACGATCTACGGATCATAAGCTAATCATACAGTCAAACATCTTTAAGTACCCAATATATATCATGAGATTTCAATCTGTGTAAACATTTAGAGAAATCTGGAGTGAATGAAAATTATTATAATCATGCATATCTGTACTGAAATATATAACCACAACTATCTAAAACCCTGAATATAAATATTGTATATTACAGAAAGGTTTCCATGAGATATAATTGTGAACAGTTAATACACAGGGGATAAGTATCGACTGTCACAGAATAGTACTATGAAACCTCACTGTATAAATTATAGAAGAGGGTTATAACTGATCCCCTCGTAATAACCGCAAAATGAAAGGAATGTACAGAGCTGACAAAATGCCTGGGACAAGTCCTTCGACTCTCTAGAGTATAAACCTTGGTTGGTGAAACTCGTTTCAATATGGGGTTTCTTCCCTTCTAACAAGTATTTAAAATTACAAGTAAATCTGTTACCCTGGAAGTCCTCATAGCAACAAAACCTTGTGGCAAAATTTTACACAGTAGCAAACATAACCTAGATTCTAAGATGAAGTCCGGTTGTCAAAACTCGAGTACCTTTTTGGGTCTGGCGACCAATGAATCCATCAAACACAAAGCATCTGAATCCTAAAAAGGGAATGGATCGCATGAGTCAGCAATGAAACTTAGAGGGAACAAAAATTAAATAGAAATGGATTATATCCAAAAAAAAATTAGCACAATTTAATCATAAGGAAATAAATCACTCGCAGAGAAGATTAACGAAATGAAAATACAGAATTATTACTTAGCTTGCGATCAGTGTGGAATCGTTTCCATCGACGCCACTGAGCGAATCCATCCTCAGTCGAAAGGGGGAAATGGAACCAAAGAATGTTGATGGGTACCCTCACAAGAAACAAGGTCCCACCATTAATGATTATAACCGAGAAAATTCTTCATCGAATAAGGACAACGAATAAAAACATGACTATAAACAAGTAGAATAGTAACTACATACAACATGAATACATAAACCATTGGTATAGCTACCAAAAATTTATTAATTCTTTTCTTTACCCTTTTCATTGAAGTAATATGAAGAGACATTCATAAATACACATTTCTAGAGTCGAATGATTGGAATAAAAATCCCTAAACCAAAAATAGTTTCACAGGCGAAATGATCACAGAAGTTCGAATATCTTCATTATTCCCGACTCCTTGCAAATCCATGGAATATAGATTACACAACCACATCAACCACATTGACGAAAAATTTATATACATAGGGTATGACGACGGATATATGAATCATAGTAGAAACAATAAATAGTTTACTCAGCGATAAATATGCCAAAAAAACCTAACGTAAGATGCAGGCCTTTGGGCGTTACTAAATTTATACATTGGGATCCTTATTTACTCTTATGGATACCTGTCACTTATATGCACAAACTCATGACAAGAGGGGAAATAAACCTTTGAATCCTTAACACCCGAAAAGGAATCATAACGAGGATTGTAGTCTCTTAGTCGAGTTATACCGAGTTCATACCTACATTATGGAACTCGAGTCGTGTATAAATTACCTCTGAAATAGTACATTGGCTCATAGAATGGCGACTCTCCCGTCCCCTTCGAAATCCCTTACAGTTCAAGCCTTCTACGAGGGTTCGTAGAGGAAAGGATACCTGTCACAGAATAACGGGAGATAAGTAAAGAAATCCAACACAAAATAGGAAATCTTCGGCGACCCAACAAACCCATAAACGAAAAACCAGAGAAGATCAATACCAATAGAGTCTTCAATATTTAAGAGTCATGGATTCAAGGGAAAAAGAAAATAATACAAAGTCTTTGTCTTACCGTGTATAGGGAACACCAAGGAATAAATGCCTCCATATCCTCCACCCAGGTCGCGTCCACCCAAGACCACCAACCTATTACAAAGTTCAGAGCTACCACAGGGTTTCACTAAGGCATTTTCTTTCGTTTTGCAAATACCTAAACATAGGAGGGAGACACCATTAATCACCTACCCACCCTTCGTATAAGTAGAGTAATGGTGATAGTACACAACAGTACGCTACCATGTGAACGAGGTTAGGTGGCAGGGTTTCGTTGACATAATCATCGAGTTATAAACCTCAGAAGGCACCTGGGCATATCGCCATTACTCAGGCTAGACAGGGGCTTTAACTCAGGACCTGACAAGTACATCAGTTGAATTTACACTAAGTCTGTGCGAGAGAGATGACTCAGTTATGGGCATTCCTAATACAATCGATAAATCCAGTTTCTCGTTAGTTGGAATGAGACTAACTGGTTCGTTAACCTTAACACTTTCGGGAAGGAGGACTAGCATGCTTGAACCCTTCAATGATGACAACCGTCAACCCACCACAAGTCTGGATTCATGGTTGGGTAAGGGTAATCACGATCTATTTTACACAAAGTGTATCATTCGAACAGTTTTAACAAATTTTCAAAGTCCCTCATTAATCTAAGACTAGTGATCTTTAATACGAGCAGTTTCTTTCAGAACCCAATACCTCTCGTATAGGTGCTTGTATGTATAAGCAATGATAATGTTATGTTGGAGAGATTGTAATACCCTAATGTTTAACACTTTATAAAGCTATGTCTTGGGACAGGCCTTTACCCCTTTTGCTAACTTTTGTTAGTAAACTAGGAAACTATATTTTTAACGAGTTTAGCCTTGTAACCTTTATATATATGGTTTTTAGATGACCAGAGACGTTTAAAGATTAAATTATCTTACAAAGGAAGTCAGTTGTATCGACAATAATAGCTATCATATCCCTTATGGGAGTGATAGTATCAACATCAAATCACATACGATAACCTTGAGACCTTCGAAACAAGTTGATCGAAGAAAAGAAAATTTTAATGTCACTACGAAAAAAAAAATTTGGAAATTTTGAGGTTCATTACATATGGTATCAGAGAAACAGGTTACAACACTTGGACCTTGAATAGGGCCATATTGTTTTCTTATATATAATTCTATTGTTATAAAGCTAATAAAAACCTTTTATGTTTTGTGTTAATCATGGCAGCAGTAAATGGCGATGGGGAAATCTGAATCAATGGAAATCCGGAATGAAGACCTCCTGAAAATCAGAGACATAATAGTGATAGAAGTTCACCTACTGAAGTTCTAGAAACAAATGATAAATCTCATCATCGAACTGCAGGTTTTCAAATTCGACAATGAAAAATTAAAGAAAGCTCAGCAAGAACAATAGGAAATAAATGAAGTCCTACTGGGGATTATAGTGACCACGAAAAGCCCAAAGGATGATAATAACGACGAAGAAGTTAGCAAGAGAGATTCCAAGAATTTTGGGCCTGAAACAGAAAAAGAATACAGTTCGTCTGAAGGTACACCTTCAGCTGAGGAAAAAACTAAAACAAACCGAAAGAGGAAACAAGTAGACCACCTTGAAGGAGAATTCAAGAAAATTAAACCAGCTACCTTTGATGGGGAATCCAAAACAAGAGAAGAAGTCGAGGCATGGTTAGTGGACATCAAAAGATACTTCCAAATATATAACTATTCCAACAATATGAAGGTCAGAATGGCCATATACAATCTGAAAGGGAAGGCCAACATTTGGTGGCAAGACCTGAAATTGGCCAAAGGCCTAAAGGAAAAACAGATGGAATGGTTTAATTTCAAGAAATATTTCAAGAAATAGTACCTATCTGAAAGCTACTATGAAAGGAAAACAAAATATTTTTATGAGTTAAGACTTGGACAGATGACAATGGAGGACCTTATAAATAAATTTTTAGAATTACTAAGGTTTGTGACTTACATTTGGGAGGATAAGGTAAAAATCCAACGATTCTTAAGTTGTTTACCGCAGTCCTACAAGGACAGAATTGAGTTTGACAACCCCAAATCCTTGAGTGAAGTATTCAAGAAAGAATGAATGTGCTCTGATCAATATAAACATCGAGCAGAGTTTCCCAAAGCCTGGAAGGATAAGAAGCAAGATCGAATGAACCAGCGAAAGAAGGGATACAAGCCAGCTCTGTATCGTAATGCAACAAAAATATTTCCAAGAAAGGATTTTCACTCCAACCATCTGAATATGCAAGGCAACATTAAACAGGTAAATCTAGGAATGAAGAAGTTTGGGGACAACCCCCGTGAACCACTAAAGGGCTGGAAATGTGGATAACCTCACCTAAGGAGGAACTGCCCTCATTTAAGTTCAGCAAATAGAAATGTTGTTCATAATTTATAGGAAGACTCGACGGTTGGAGACATGGGTAGAAGCTTGCATTGGATTAATGCATCCATAGATGGCCGACTAGATGACCACCAATCCTCTGTGGTAGAAATCGAAGGTAAAATCAATAACACCCGAATTTTGTTTTAATTGATCCTATAGCTACGTTAAGTTATATCACTCCTGGAGTAGTAGAGTCAAATAAACTTAAGAGGATGAAACACACAAAATCATGGCTGGTACAGTTAGCAACATGAACTAAAAGGAAAGTGGTAGACTTTTTATTTTATTTTGAATTTAACTTAGATGATCAAAAGATAAAAACAAATCTGAATATTCTACCACTAAGATCCTATGATATGATCATCGGAATGGATTGGTTGGAAAGACACAAAGTAGTTCTAGATTGTTATACAAAGACATTTAACTATAAAGATGAATGTGACACTACTAGAACAACCCAAGGTATACCAAAACTAGTATCAGTTAGACAAGTCACAACAATGCAATTCAAGAAATGTATGAGAAAGGGGTGTCAAGTTTATGCCATCCAAATAACAAATCTGTTAGAAAAATAAGATAAGCCTAAGCTAGAAGATTTTGCTTTCCTACGTGAGTTTAGAGACATGTTTGTTGATGAGATACCGGAATTAACTTTTAGAAGGTAAATAGACTTCTCCATAGACCTACTACCCGAGTCAGCCGCTATCTTGAAAGCACCTTACCAAATGAGTTTACCTGAATTGACAAAACTAAAGATACAACTGCAGGAATTGTTGGACGAAACATATATCAGACCTAGTGTTTCACCATGGGGAGCACCAGTCCTCTTTGTGAAAAAGAAAGAGGGTACTCTAAGACTATGCATCGACTATAGACAATTGAATAAAATGACTATTAAGAACATGCACCCCTCACCTACAATAAATGACCTGTTCGATCAAGTAGGCAGGGCCAAAATCTTTTCAAAATTGGTTTTACAATCTGATTACCATCAAGTTAGGATAAAATATGAGGACATAAGAAAAACATCCTTTCAAACAAGATATGGACACTACGAATTAGTTGTCATACCTTTCGGCCTCACTAACGCACTAGCCACATTTATGTGCCTGATGAACAATATTTTCAGTCAGTACTTAGAGAAATTCGTACTAGTATTTATTGACGATATTTTGGTGTATTCTAAAATGGAGGAAGAACATGAAGAACACTTAAGAATCATTCTGGAAACTTTAAAGAAACACCAACTGTATGCTAAATTTGATAAGTGCAATTTTTATCAGAAGAAGATACAGTACCTAGGACACATAATATCTACAGAAGGCATTGTAGTCGACCTTGAGAAAGTAAGAGCCATTACGGAATGGCCGGTACCAAAGGATGTAGCAGACATCTGGTCATTCATGGGACTCACCAGATATTATCGCAGATTCATAGAAGTATTTTCCAAAATAACTTATCCTATCGCGTCATTACAAAAGAAAGGGAGCAAGTTTAACTGGTCACAGAAGTGTCAAGACAATTTTAACAAGCTAAAGGAATTATTAACAACTACACCCATATTGAAGGTAGAAGACCTAGATAAGGACTTTACCATATGTGTTGATGCAAGTAAAGAAGAACTAGGTGGTGTCCTAACTCAAGAAGGACACGTGATTTGTTATGAGTCTTGGAAATTAAAAGAATGTGAGAGAAATTATGTCACTCATGACTTAGAATTGGCAGTGGTAATACACACCTTAAAAATGTGGCGACACTACATAATGGGCAGAAAATTTCTACTATTGACGGATAATAATGGTGTGAAATATATGTTTAGCCAACCATATCTTAATGCAAGGCAATCAAGATGGCTAGCCTTCTTGAGCGAATTCGACTTTGAAGTCCGACATATCAAGGGTAAGGAAAATAAGGTAGTAGATGCTTTAAGTAGAAGAGTCCATGGGTTATTTGAAATAAATATCAGTAGGGAAGAAAGTGATCTGGAACAAAGAATAAGGACGACAGGTTTTAACAATGAAAATTACACTAAGATAAGGGCAGAATTACAAAATAGTACCGCAAACTCAGATAAACTAGATCTAAGTATCGACAAGAAGGGACTATTACGATTTAAAACAAACTTTACATACCAGATTCAGCAGAGTTAAAGTTAATAATCTTGGACGAAGTGCATAAGAAACTATATTATGGCCATCCAGGATACCAGAAAACGATAACAACTCTTAGAAAACTATTTTTCTGGCCTAATATGAAGGGAAAAATAGCAGAATACTTGGTTAGGTGCCAAGATTGTCAATAGGTTAAGGCTGAACACCAGCATCCAACTGGCCTATTACAGCTATTACCAGTACCAGAATGGAAATGGGAGACCATATCACTGGACTTTATAACAGGTTTGCCAAAAACTCAGAAACAGAATGATTCTATTATGGTTTTAATTGATAAACTCACTAAGTCTACACACTTTATTCCTATGAAGTCTACTTTTAAAGCTATAAACATTGCTGAAATATTTATGAAAGAAATTTTTAGACTGCATGGTATTCCTAAAATGGTGATTTCATATAGAGACATAAAATTCACATCCGCTTTTTGGAAGGAATTGTTTGCAGGGCTAAATACTAATTTTAATTTCAGTATGAGGTATCACCCACAAACAGATGGACATATTGAAAGGACAAATCAAATTGTAGAGGATATGATCCGCATGCACATAAGAACAAAACCAAACAAGTGGGAAGACTATCTACACTTGGTAGAATTTGCATATAACAATGGGTACCAAACTTTGGCTAAGTTAATCCCTTTCAAGGTACTGTACGACAGAAAGTGTACGACTCCAATTAGCTGGGATAACTTGGTTGACAGACTTATGGTTGGACCAAAGATGCTCTAAGAAATGGAGAACATGGTAAGGAAGGTACAACAAAACTTAAAAGAAGCATAGGACAGACAGAAGAGTTATGCAGATCAGAAAAGAAGACACTTGGAATTTCAAATGGGAGACCATGTTTATTTGAAGGTCAAAGCACGAAAAATCTTGTTGAAGTTAGGAAATTGTGCCAAGATGGAACCCAGGTTTTGTGGGCCTTCAAGATACTAGCTCGAATTGGACCCATAGCATACCAACTTGCACTTCCATCTAATCTAAGAATTCATAATATATTTCATGTTTCTTTGTTTTAAAAGTATGTTCATGACCCTACTCATATGATTGATTGGAACTTGGTGCAGGTGGAACCCGAAGGCGATTTCTAGGTGGAACCCTTGCATATTCTGGACCAGAGAGAAATAACACTTTGGAACAGAGTCGTCGCTCAGGTAAAGGTGCAATGGAAGAACTTTAGTCCTGAGGATGCCACTTGGGAGCTGGAGGGAGATTTGCATAAATCTCATCCAATCTTGTTCCAAGAAAGGAACGAACACTAAGGATAGTGTTTTATTTAAGGACGAAAGGATGTGACATCCCTAGAAATAAATTATTTTTGAAATTTAAAATTTGTTGGAAAATTATTCTGTTTTTAGTAAATTCAAATTTGGAATTTTTTTTCCATTTATGGCAATTTCGAATTTCGAATTTGATAATTGTAATTAATTATTATGACTATTGGGCAGAGATTTTATTTGACCCAACTAACTATTTGACTATGACACTTGTATGAAAACATAATATTTTATATTGATTGCAGGAGGACAAATGGAACAACCATGTTAAAATCAACTGACCATGACTCCATGAGTGGGTAACATGTTGGAACTACCTCTATGCTGATGATTACAAGTGGAAAATCAGATATTTGGCCATTGGCAACCCCTGAAAATCAAGGATTTAGAAATTTGCAAAAATTCCTATGGGGGGNTAGGCAAAAGCATTTTTTTTGTTAAATAGCATATGTGAAGAGGCAAGATGCTACCTAGTATGCTGGGAAGGGAAACTACTAAATTCTTCCTATTGTAAACACTGATTCTGAGTGTGAGGCAAGGGAGAATACTACTCATAGAGGAAGATGTTGTTGAAGAGGAGATTTCAAGTTTTCCCTCATGGATTCATGGTCAGGCTAGGTGGTGAATTGGGTAAGCGTTGGCTACCCTATTCTACGTTTGGGAGGAATGTGGTTGTTTCCTTTGTTTTCCTGCGGACTACTTCAGATATGTCTCTTTACTCTCCTCTTTTCATGATTGTACTATTGAAATGATTGTATCTGGTTCCTATCGTAGACGATTATCTTTCTAGCATATGTATTAGATAGAATTATAGAGTTGTTTCATATTAATTAAAGTAGAAATAATTTAAATCGATTAAAAGGCTGTAGCTATTCGCGCCTGGTATATTAGTCATTGTAAGGATGAAACTAGTATTCTACGAGATATATCTATGTCTGTTTTCTGTACGTTTTGTGTGGTAGGAACATAATCGATATCTTCAATTATGAAACTATAAAGTGATGATTTATAGATCTAGTGGAAATAAAGGTCAGATACGAACATTAGATGTTGTTACAGTACTATTGTGTGTTAATCATGTCAAGACAGATCTAATTCTACTTAATGAAATAAAAATTAAGCATGCACATCCCGGAAACTACAATTTCTGGAACGATCTACCGATCATAAGATAATCATACAGTCAAACATCTTTAAGTACCCAATATATATCATGAGATTTCAATCTGTGTAAACATTTAGAGAAATCTGGAGTGAATGAAAATTATTATAACCATGCATGTTTGTACTGAAATATATAACCATGATTATCTAAAGCCCCGAATATAAATCTTTTATATTACAGAAAGGTTTCCATGAAACATAACTGTGAATAGTTAATACACAGGGGATAAGTATTGACTGTTACAGAATAGTACTATGAAACCTCACTGTATAAATTATAGAAGAGGGTTATAACTGATCCACTCGTAATAACCACAAAATGAAAGGGATGTATAGAGCTGATAGAATGCCTAGGATGAGTCCTTCGACTCTATAAAGTATAAACCTTGGATGGTGAAACTCGTTTCAATATGGGGTTTCTTACATTCTAATAAGTATTTAAAATTACAAGTAAATCTGTTACTCTGGAAGGCCTGATAGCAATGGAACCTTGCGGAAAATTTTTACATAGTAGCGAACAGAACCTAGAGTCTAAGATGAAGTCCAGTTGTCATAACTCGAGTACCTTTTCAGGTCTGGAGACCAACGAATCCATCAAACGCGAAGCATCCGCATCCTAAAAAGGGAATGGATCGCATGAGTTATAAATGAAACTTAGAGGGAAACAAAGTTAAATAGAAACGGATTATATCCGAAACAGAAGTAGCGCAATTTAATCATAAGGAAATAAATCACTCACAGAGAAGATTAGCGAAATTAAAATACAGAATTATTACTTAGCTTGCGATCGGTGTGGAATCTTTTCCATTGACGCCACTGAGCGAATCCATCCTTAGTCGAAAGGGGGAAATGGAACCAAAGAATGTTGATGGGTACCCTCACAGGAAACAAGGGCCCACTATTAATTATTATAACCAAGAAAATTCTTCATTGAATAAGGACAACGAATAAAAACAAGACTGTAAACAAGTAGAATAGTAACTACATACAATATGAATACATAAACCATTGGGATAGCTACAACAAATCCATTAATTCTTTTCTTTACCCTTTTCGTTGAAGTAATATGAAGAGACATTTATAAATACACATTTCCAGAGCCGAATGCTTGGAATAAAAATCCCTAAACCGAAAATAGTTTCATAGATGAAATGATCATAGAAGTTCGAAGATCTTCATTATTCCCGACTCCTTGTGAATGCAGGGAATATAGATTACACAACCACATAAACCACATTGATGAACACTTTATATACATAGGGTATGATGACAGATATACGAATCATAGTAGAAACAAAAAATTGTTTACTCAATGATAAATATGCCAAAGAAACCCAACGTAAGATGCAGCCCTTTGGGCGTTACAAAAGTTATACATTGGGATCCTTATTTACTCTTAGGGATCCCTGTCACTTATATACACAAACTCATTACAAGAGGGAAAATAAACCTTCGAATCCTTAACACCTGAAAATGAATCATAACCAGGAATGTAGTCCCTTAATCACATTATACCAAGTTCAAACCTACATTACGAAATTGGAGTCATGTAGAACTTACCTCTGAACTAGAACACCAGCTCGTAGACTAGTGACTCTCCTATCCCCTTCGAAATCCCTTACAGTTTGAGCCTTCTACGAGGGTTCGTAGAGGAAAGGATACCTATCGTAGAATAATGGGAGATAAGTAAAGAAATCCAACACAGAATAGGAAATCTTCGACGACCCAACAAACCCATAAAATCAAAACCAGAGAAGATCAATACCAACAAAGTCTTCAATATTTAAGAGTCCCAAATTTGAGCGCAAAAGAAAATAAAACAGAGTCTTTGTCTTACCATGTACAGGGAACACCAAGGAATAAACACCTCCATATCCTCTGCCCAGGTCGCATCCGCCCAACACCACCAACCTCTTACAGAGTTAAGAGCTACCATAGGGTTGCACTAAGGCATTTTCTTTCATTTTGCAAATACCTAGACACAGGCAGGAGACAACATTAATCACCTACCCACCCTTCGCATAAGTAGAGTGATGGTGATAGTATGCAATAGTACGTTGCCATGTGAACGAGGTTAGGTGGCAGGGTTTCATTGACACAATCATTGAGTTATAAACCTCAGAAGGCACCCGGGCATATCGCCATTACTCAGGCTGGACAGGGGCTTTAACTCAAGACCTGACAAGTACATCAGTCAAATTTACACCAAGTCTGTGCGAGGGAGATGACTCTGTTAGGGGCATTCCTAATACAATCGATAAATCCAGTTTCTCGTCAGTTGGAATGAGACTACCTGGTTTGTTAACCTTAACGCTTTCGGGAAGGAGGACTAGCACACTTGAACCCTTCAACGATGACAACCGTCAACCTGCCACAAGTCTGGAGTCATGGTTGGGTAAGGGTAATTATGATCTGTTTTACATAGAGTATATCATTCGAACAATTTTAACAAAGTTTTAATGTCCCTCATTAATCTAAGACTAGTGATCTTTAATACGAGTAGTTCCTTTCGGAACCCAATACCTCTCGTATAGGTGCTCGTATGTATTATAAATGATGATGTTATGTTGGAGAGATTAGAATACCCTAATGTTTAACACTTTATAAATCTATGTCTCAGGATGGGCCTTTACCCCTTTTGCTAACTTTTTTTAGTAAACTGAGGAACTATATTTTTAACGATTTTAGCCTTGTAACCTTTATATATATGGTTTTTAGATAACTAGAGATGTTTAAAGATAAAATTATCTTACAAAGGAAGGTAGTGGTATCAACAACAATAGTGATCATAGCCCTTATGGGAGTGATATTATCGACCCCTAATCACATACGATAACCTTGAGACCTTCAAAACAAGTTGATCGAAGAAAAGGAAATTTTAATGTCACTAAGAATTTTTTGTTTTATTTTGGAAATTTTGAGGTTCATTACATATGGTATCAGAGAAATAGGTTACAACACTTGGACCTTGAATAGGGCCATCTGATTTTCTTATATATAATTATGTTGTTATAAAGCTAATAAAAACCTTTATTGTTACAAATAGAAAACCTTTTTTGTTTTGTGTTAATCATGGCAGCAGTAAATGACGACGGAGAAATCTGAATCGATGGAAGTCCGAAACAAAGACCTCCTGAAAATTAGAGACAGAATAGTGACGAAATTTCACCTATTGAAGTTCTGGAAACAATGAGGAATCTCATCGTCGAACTGCAGGTTTTCAAAGCCAACAATGAAAAATTAAATAAATCTCAGCAAGTACAATAGGAAATAAATGAAGTCCTACTGTGTAGTATAGTGACCAAGAAAAGCTGAAAGGACGATAATAACGACGAAGAAGTCAGCAAGAGAGCTTCCAAGAATTCTGGGCCTGAAATAGAAAAAGGAGACAGTTCGTCTGAAGGTATACCTTCAACTGAGGTCAAAACTAAAATAGACCGAAAGAGGAAACAAGTAGACCACCTTGAAGGATAATTCAAGAAAATTATACCAGCTATCTTTGATGGATAATCCAGAATAGGAGAAGAAGTTGAGGCATGGTTATTAGACATCAAAAAATAATTCCAGATATATAACTATTCCAACAATATGAAGGTCAGAATGGCCATATACAATCTGAAAGGGAAGGCCAGCATTTGGTGGCAAGCCTTGAAATTGGCCAAAGGCCTAAAGGCAAAACAGATGGAATGGTATGATTTCAAGAAATATTTCAAGAAACAATACCTATTGGAAAGCTACTATGAAAGGAAAAAAAAAAGTGTTTTACGAGTTAATACTTGGAAAAATGACAATGGAGAACCTTATAAAAAATTTCTAGAATTACTAAGGTTCGTGCCTTACATCCGGGAGGATAAGGTAAAAATCCAGTGATTCTTAAGTTGTTTTTCGCGGTTGTACAGGGACATAATTGAGTTTGACAACCCCAAATCCTTGAGTGAAGTATTCAGGAAAGCACAAATTTGCTACGATCAATATAAATAGTGAGTAGAGTTTCCCAAATCCTGGAAGGATATGAATCAATATCAGATGAACCAGCGGAAGAAGGGATACTAGCAAACTCTGTATCATAATGAAACAAAAAATTTCCAGGAAAGGATTTTCACTCCAACCATCCAAATACGCAAGGCAACATTAAACCGGTAAATTTGGGAACGAAGTAGTTTGGGGACAACCCCCGTGAACCACTAAAGGGTTGGGAATGTGGAGAACCTCACCTAAGGAGGAATTGTCCTCGTTTAAGTTCAACAAATATAACTGTTGTTCATAATTTACAGGAAGCCTCGACAGTGGGAGACATGGGAAGAAGATTGCATCGGATTAATGCAGCCATAGATGGCCAACAGGCTGACCACCAATCCTTCGTGGTAGAAATAGAAGGGAAAATCAATAACACCCGAATTCGATTTTAATTGATCCTGGAGCTATGTTAATTTATATCACCCCTGGAGTAGTAGAGTCAAATTGACTTAAGACGATGAAACACACAAAATCATGGCTAGTACAGTTAGCAAAAGGAACTAAAAGGAAAGTGGCTGACTTTATTTCTAATTTTGAATTTAACTTAGATGATCAAAACATAAAAACAAATATGAATATTCTACCACTAGGATCCTATGATATGATCATTGTAATGGATTGGTTGGAAAGACACAAAGCAGTTCTAGATTATTATACAAAGACACTTAACTATAAATATGATTGTGACACTACTAGAACAATCCAAGGTATACCAAAACCAGTATCAGTTAGACAAGTCACAACAATGCAATTCAAGAAATGTATGAGAAAGGGGTGTCAAGTTTACGCCATCCAAATAGAGAATCTGTTAGAAAAAGAAGATAAGTCGAAGCTAGAAGATTTTGCTGTCCTACGTGAGTTTAGAGACATGTTTGTTGATGAGATATCAGAATTACCTCCTAGAAGGGAAATAGAATTCTCCATAGACCTACTACCTGGGTCATCCCCTATCTTGAAAGAACCTTACCGAATGAGTTTACATGAATTGAGAGAACTAAAGATACAACTGCAATAATTGTTGGACAAAAAGTATATCAGACCCAGTGTTTCACTATGGGGAGCACCAATCCTCTTTGTGAAAAAGAAATATAGTACTCTAAGACTATGCATCGACTATAGACAATTGAATAAAATGACTATTAAGAACAAGTACCCCATACCTAGGATAAATGACTTGTTCAATGAAGTAGGCGGGGCCAAAATATTTTCAAAATTGGATTTATGATCCGGTTACCATCAAGTCAGGATAAAAGATGAGGACATAAGAAAAACAACCTTTCGAACAAGATATGGACACTACAAATTCATAGTCATACCTTTCAGACTCACTAACGCACCAGCCACATTTATGTGTCTGATGAACAGTATTTTCAGTTATTACTTAGACAAGTTCATACTAGTATTTATCGATGATATTTTGGTGTATTCTAAAATGGAGGAAGAACATGAAAAACACTTAAGAATCGTCCTGCAAACTTTAAGGAAACACCAATTGTATGCTAAATTCGATAAGTGTGATTTTTACCAAAAGAAGATACAGTACCTAGGACATGTAATATTTGTAGAAGGCATTGCAGTCGACCCTGAGAAAGTAAGAGCCAATACGAAATGGCCAGTATGAAAGGATGTAGTGGACATCTGGTCATTCATGGGAATCACCGGATATTATTGCAGATTCATAGAAGGATTTTCCAAAGTAGCTTATCCTATCGTGACATTACAAAAGAAAAGGACCAACTTTAATTGGTCACAAAAGTATCCAGACAATTTTAACAAGCTGGAGGAATTATTAACAACTGCACCCATATTGAAGGTAGTAGACCCAGATAAAGACTTTAATCTATGTGTTGATGCAAGTAAAATGGACTAGGTGGTGTCCTAACTTAGGAAGGACACATGATTTTTTATGAGTCTCGGAAATTAAAAGAATGTGAGAGAAATTATGTCACTCATGAATTAGAGTTGGCAGTGGTCATAAACGCCTTAAAAATGTGGCGACACTACATAATGGCAAAAAATTTCTACTATTGACGGATAATAGCGGTGTGAAATATCTATTTATCCAACCAAATCTTAATGTAAGGAAATAAATATGGCTAGCCTTCTTGAGTGAATTTGACTTCCAAGTTAGACATATCAAGGGTAAGGAAAATAAGGTAGCAAACACATTAAGCAGAAGAGTCCATGGGTTATTTGAAATAAATATCAGCAGGGAAGAAAGTGATCTAGAAAAAAGAATAAGGATGACAGGTTTTAACGACAAAAATTCACTAAGATAATGGCAGAATTACAAAATAGTACCGCAAACGCAGAGAAACTAGATCTAAGTATCGACAAGAAGGGACTATTATGATTTTAAATAGACTTTACATACCAGATTTAGCAGAGTTAAAGTTAATAGTCTTGGACGAAGTGTATAAGAAATCGTAGTCTGGCCATCGAGGATACCAGAAAACGATAACAACACTTAGAAAACTATTTTACTAGCCTAATATGAAGGGCGAAACAACAGAATACTTGGCTAGGTGCCAAGGTTTTCAGCAGGTTAAGGCGAACACCAGCATCCAGCTGACCTATTACATTCATTACTATTACCTGAATGGATATGGGAGACCATATCGCTGGACTTTATAACAGGTTTTTCAAAAACTCAGAAAGAGGATGATTCTATTATGGTTGTAATCGATGAACTCAGTAAGTCTGCACACTTTATTCTTGTAAAGTATACTTTTAAAGCTATAAACATTGCTGAAATATTTATGAAATAAATTTTTAGACTGCATGGTATTCATAAAATGGTGATTTTAGATAGAGACGTAAAATTCACATCTGTGTTTTGGAAGGAATTGTTTGTAGGGCTAAATACTAATTTGAATTTCGGTACGAGTTATCACCCACAAACAGATGGACATACCAAAAGGAAAAACCAAATCATAGAGGATATGCTCCACATGTACATAAGAACAAAACCAAACAAGTGGGAAAACTATATACACTTGGTAGAATTTGCATATACCAATGGGTACCAAACTTCGGCTAAGTTAAGCCCTTTCGAGGTACTATACGACAGAAAATGTACGACTCCAATTAGTTGGGATAACCTGGTTGACAGACTCATTGTTGGACCAGAGATTCTCTAAGAAATGGAGAACATGGTAAGGAAGGTACAATAGAACTTAAAAGAAGCACATGATAGACAAAAGAGATATGCAGATCAAAAAAGAAGACACTTGGAATTTCAAGTGGGAGACCATGTTTATTTGAAGTTCAAAGAGAGAAAAAGGTCGTTGACGTTAGGAAATTGTGCCAAGCTGGCACCCAGGTTTTGTGGGCCTTTGAGATACTAGCTCGAATTGGACCCGTAGCATACCAACTTGCACTTCCAGCTAATCTAAGAATTCATAATGTATTTCATGTTTCTTTGTTGAAAAAGTATGTTCATGACCCTACTCATATGATTGATTGGAACTTGGTGCAGGTGGAGCCTGAAGGCGAGTTCCAGGTGGAACCCCTGCGTATTCTAGACCAGAGATAAATAGCACTTGGGAACAAAGTCGTCGCTCAAGTAAAGGTGCAATGGAAGCACTTTAGTCCTGAGGAGGCCACTTGGGAGCTGGAGGGAGATTTGTGGAAATCTCATCCAATCCTATTCCAAGAAAGGAACGAACACTAAGGATAGTGTTTTATTGAAGGGGGAAAGGACATGACACCCCTAAAAATAAAGTGTTTTTGAAATTTAAAATTTGTTCGAAAATTATTTCGTTTTTAGTAAATTCGAATTTGGAATTTTTTTTCCATTTATGGCAATTCCAAATTCCGAATTTGATAATTGTAATTAATTATTATGACTGTTGGGTAGAGATCTGATTTGATGCAACTAACTATTTGACTATAACACTTGTATGAAAACATAATATTTTATATTGATTGGAGGTGGACAAATGGAACAACCATGTTAAAATCAACTGACCATGACTTCATGAATGGGGTACATGTTGGAACTACCTCTGGGGTGATGATTACAAGTGGAAAATCATAGCTTTGGCCATTAGCAACCCCTTAAAATCAGGGATTTGGAAAGCTGCAAAAAATCCCAAGGGGGGGGGGGGAAGAAAGACTTAGGAAAAAGCATTTTTTTTGTTAAATAACATATGTGAGGAGGCAGGACGCTTCCTAGTATGCTGGGAAGGGGAACTATTGAATACTTGTTGTTATGAACACTAATTCTGAGTGTGAGGGAAGGGAGAAGACTACTCATAGAGGAAGACGTTGTTGAAGAGGAGATTTCAAGTTTTCCCTCATGGATTCATGGTTAGGCTAGGGGGTGAAATGGGTAAGCACTGGATACGCTATTCTACAGTTGGGAGGAATGTGGTTGTTCCCTTTGTTTTCTCGCAGACTACTTCATATATGTCTCTTTACTCTCCTCTTTTCATGATTGTACTATCGAAATGATTGTATCTAGTTTCTATCGTAGACGATTATCTTTCTAGCATATGTATTAGATAGAATTACAGAGTTGTTGTATATTAATTAAAGTACAAATAATTTAAATCGATTAGAAGGTTGTAGCTATTAGAGCCTAGTATATTAGTCATTGTAAGGATGAAACCAGTATACTACAGGATATATCTATGTTTTTTTTATGTAAGTTCTGTGTGGTAGGAACATAATCGATATCTTAAATTATGAAATTATAAAGTGATGAGTTATAGATCTAGTGGAAATAAAAGACAGATCTGAACATTATATGGTGTTATAGTACTATAGTGTGTTAATCGTGTCAAGATAGATCTAATTCTACTTAATGAAATAAAAATTAAGCATGTACATCCTGAAAACTACAATTTCTGGAACAATCTCCTGATCATAAGATAATCATACGGTCAAACATCTTTAAGTATGTGATATATAGCATGAGATTTCAGTCTGTGCAAACATTTAGAGAAATCTAGAGTGAATGAAAATGATTATAATCATGCATGTCTATACTGAAATATATAACCATGACTATCTGAAACCCCGAATATAAATATTGTATATTACAGAAAGGTTTCCATGAGATATAACTGTGAATAGTTAATACACAGGGGATAAGTATCGACTGTCATAGAACAATACTATGAAACCTCACTGTATAAATTATAGAAGAGGGTTATAACTGATCCCCTCGTAATAACCACAAAACGAAAGGAATGTACAGAGCCAACAGAATGCCTAGGCCTAGTCCTTTGACTCTCTAGAGTATAAACCTTGGATGGTGAAACTCGTTCCAATACGGGGTTTCTTCCCTTCTAACAAGTATTTAAAATTACAAGTAAATATGTGACCCTAGAAGGCCTGATAGCAACAAAACCTTGTAGAGAAATTTTACATAGTAGCGAACAGAACCTAGAGTCTAAGACGAAGTCCGGTTGTCGGAACTCAAGTACCTTTTTGGGTCCAGCAACCAATGAATCCATCAAATGCGAAGCATCTGAATCCTGAAAAGGGAATGGATCGCATGATTCGGCAATGAAACTTAGAGGGAACAAAAGTTAAATAGAAACATATTATATCTAAAACAGAAGTAGTGCAATTTAGTCATAAGGAAATAAATCACTCACAGAGAAGATTAACGAAATTAAAATACAAAATTATTACTTAGCTTGCGATCGGTGTGGAATATTTTCCATCGATGCCACTGAGAAAATCCATCCTCACTCAAACGGGGGAAATGGAACCAAATAATGTTGATGGGTACCCTCACAGGAAATAAGGGCCCACCATTAATGATTATAATCGAGAAAATTCTTCATCGAATAAGGACAACAAATAAAAATAGGATTGTAATCAAGTAGAATAATAACTACATATAGTATGAATACATAAACCATTGGGATAGCTACCACAAATCCATTAATTCTTTTCTTTACCCTTTTTGTTGAAGTTATATGAAGAGACATTCATAAATACACATTTCCAGAGTTGAATGCTTGGAATAAAAATCCCTAAACCGAAAACAATTTCATAGGCAAAATGATCACATAAGTTCGAAGATATTCATTATTACCGAATCCTTGCGAATCCAGGGAATATAGATTACACAATCACATCAGCCACATTGACGAACAATTTATATACATAGGGTATGATGACGGATATACGAATCATAGTAGAAACAAAAAATAGTTTACTTAGTGATAAATATGCCAAAGACACCCAACGTAAGATGCAGGCCTTTGGGCATTACAAAATTTATACATTGGGATCCTTATTTACTCTTAGGGATCCCTGTCACTTATATGAAAAGACTCATGACAAGAGGTGAAATAAACCTTCAAATCCTTAACACCCAAAATTGAATCATAACCAGGAATGTAGTCTCTTAATCGAGTTATACCGAGTTCAGAGTTACATTATGGAATTGGAGTCATGTAGAACTTACCTCTGAACTGGAACACCGGCTTGTAGACTAGCGACTCTCCCATCCCCTTCGAAATCCCTTACAGTCCAGCCTTGTATGAGGGTTCGTAGAGGAAAGGATACCTATGGCAGAATAATGGGAAATAAGTAAAGAAATCCAACACAGAATAGGAAATCTCCAGTGACCCAACAAACCCATAAATACAAAACCAGAGAAGATCGATACCAACTAAGTCTTCAATATTTAAGAGTCCTGGATTCGAGGGAAAAATAAAATAACATAGAGTCATTGACTTACCATGTATAGGGAACACCAAGGAAAAAATGCCTCCATATCCTCCACCCAGGTCGTGTCCACCCAAGACCACTAACCTCTTACAGAGTTAAGAGTTATCACAGGGTTACACTAAGGCATTTTATTTCATTTTGAAAATACCTAAAAACAAGTGGGAGACACCATTAATCACCTACCCACCCTTCACAGAAGTAGAGTAATGGTGATAGTACGCAACAGTACGCTACCATGTGAACGAGGTTAGGTGGCAGGGTTTTGTTGACACAATCATCGAGTTATAAACCTCGGAAGGTGCCCAGGCATATCATCATTACTTAGGCTGGACAGGGGCTTTAACTTAGGACCTGACAAGTACATCAATCGACTTTACACCAATTCTATGTGAGGGAGATGACTCCATTAGGGGCATTCCTAATATAGCCGATAAATCCAGTTTCTCGTCAGTTGGAATGAGACTACCTGGTTCGTTAACCTTAATGCTTTCAGGAAGGAGGATTTGCAGGCTTGAACCCTTCAAAGATGACAACCCAACACAAGTCTGGAGTCATGGCTGGGTAAGGGTAATCATGATCTATTTTACACAGAGTGTATCATTTGAACAATTTTAACAAAGTTTTAAAGTCCCTTATTAATCTAAGACTAGTGATCTTTAATATGAGTAGTTCCTTTCGGAACCCAATACCTCTCGTATAGGTGCCCGTATGTCTAAGCAACGATAATGTTATGTTGGAGAGATTGGAATACCCTAATGTTTAACACTTTATAAATCTATGTATCAGGATGGGCCTTTACCCCTTTTGCTAACTTTTGTTAGTAAACTGAGGAACTATATTTTTAACGATTTTAGCCTTGTAACCTTTATATATATGGTTTTTAGATAACCAGAGACGTTTAAAGATTAAATTCTCTTACAAAGGAAGGTAGTTGTATTGACAACAGTAGCGATCATAACACTTATGGGAGTGATAGTATCGACACCTAATCACATACGATAACCTTGAGACATTCGAAACAAGTTGATCGAAGAAAAGGAAATTTTAATGTCACTAAGAAAAAAAAAAAAATTTGGAAATTTTGAGGTTCATTACATATGGTATCAGAGAAATACGTTACAACACTTGGACATTGAATAGGGCCATCTGATTTTCTTATATATAATTATGTTTTTATAAATCTAATAAAAACATTTATTGTTATAAGCATAAAACCTTTTCTGTTTTGTGTTAATCATGGCAACAGTAAATGATGACGGGGAAATCCAGAACAAAAACCTCCTAAAAATCAGAGACAGAGTAGTGACAGAAGTTGACCTCCTGAAGTTCTTGAAACAATGAGGAATCTCATCGTTGAACTGTAGGTTTTCAATGCTGACAATGAAAAATTAAATAAAGCTCAGCAAGAACAACATGAAATAAATGAAGTCCTATTGCGCAGTATAGTGACCAAGAAAATCCCAAAGTACGATAATAACGACGAAGAAGTCAACAAGAGAGCTTCCAATAATTTTGGGCTTGAAACAAAAAAAGGAGACAGTTCGTCTGAAGGTACACCTTCAATTGAGGAAAAAACTAAAACAGAATGAAAGAGGAAACAAGTAGACCACCTTGAAGGAGAATTCAACAAAATTAATCCAGCTACCTTTGATGGAGAATCCATAATAGGAGAAGAAGTTGAGGCATGGTTATTGGACATGAAAAAATAGTTTCAGATATATAACTATTCCAGCAATATGAAGGTCGAAATGGCCATATACAATCTAAAAGGGAAGGCCAACATTTGGTGGCAAGACCTGAAATTGGCCAAAGGCCTAAAGGAAAAATAGATGGAATGGTCTGATTTCAAGGAATATTTCAAGAAACAATACCTATTTGAAAGCTACTATGAAAGGAAAACAAAAGCGTTTTACGAGTTAAGACTTGGACATATGACAATGGAGGACCTTATAAATAAATTTCTAGAATTACTAATGTTTGTGTCTTACATCCAGGAGGATAAGGTAAAAATCCAGTCATTCTTAAGTTGTTTACCACATTCCTACAGGGACAGAATTGAGTTTGACAACCCCAAATCCTTGAGTGAATTATTCAGGAAAGCACGAATGTGCTACAATCAATATAAACAACGAGTAGAGTTTCCCAAATCCTGGAAGGATAAGAAGCACGATTGAATGAACCAGCGGAAGAAGGGATACTAGCCAACTCTGTATCGTAATGTAGCAAAAAGATTTCCAAGAAAGTATTTTCACTCCAACCATCTGAATACGCAAGGCAACGTTAAACCAGTAAATCTGGGAATGAAGAAGTTTGGGGATAGCCCCCGCGAACCACTAAAGGGATGGGAATGTGGAGAACCTCACCTAAGGAGGAACTATCTTCTTTTAAGTTCAGCAAATAGAATTGATGTTCATAATTTACAGGAATCCTCTATGGTGGGAGATATGGGCAGAATCTTGCATCGGATTAATGTAGCCATAGATGACCGACAAGATAACCACCAATCCTCCATGGTAGAAATCAAAGGTAAAATCAATAACACCTGAATTCTATTTTAATTGATCCTGGAGCTACGTTAAGTTATATCACTCCTGGAGTAGTAGAGTCAAATAAACTTAAGAGGATGAAACATGCAAAATCATGGTTGGTACAATTAGCAACAAGAACTAAAAGGAAAGTGGTTGACTTTGTTTATGATTTTGAATTTAACTTAGATGATCAAAACATAAAAAAAAAACTGAATATTCTACCACTAGGATCCTACGATATGATCATCGGAATGGATTGGTTGGAAAGACACAAAGCAATTCTAGATTGTTATACAAAGACACTTAACTATAAAGATGATTATGACACTACTAGAACAACCCAAGGTATACCAGAACCAGTATCAGTTAGACAAGTCACAACAATGCAATTCAAGAAATGTATGAGAAAGGGGTGTCAAGTTTACGCCATCCAAATAACGAATCTGTTAGAAAAAGAAGATAAGCCAAAGCTAGAATATTTTCTGTCCTACGTGAGTTTAGAGACATGTTTGTTGATGAGATACCAGAATTACCTCCTAGAAAGGAAATAGACTTCTCCATAAACCTACTACCTGGGTTAGCCCCTATCTTGAAAGCACCTTACTGAGTGAGTTTACCTGAATTGACAAAACTAAAGATACAACTGTAGGAATTGTTGGACAAAAAGTATATCAGACCTAGTATTTCACCATGGGGACCACTAGTCCTCTTTGTGAAAAAGAAAGAGGGTACTCTAAGACTATGCATCGACTATAGACAATTGAATAAAATGACTATTAAGAACAAGTACCCCTTACCTAGGATAAATGACCTATTCGATCAAGTAGGCGGGGACAAAATGTTAAGAACCGAATATCAATATAGCATAGAAAAACCTCAGAAAAAGTACTCAACGCCTTGAAAAAGAGATAATTTCAGATAATAAGCCTCTTCGAGGGGGAAACCTCCTTTTACCCCACTTAAATGTTCAAGTCCAAGATGATTCAAAATGAAA
>ML778037.1:71053-92415 GCA_009831015.1 Picea engelmannii
CATATTGTATCTCATGAAGGTGTCAAGGTAGACCCTAACAAGATTAAGGCCATGATGGACTGGACGATTCCCAAAACATTAAAAAATCTTAGAGGATTTTTGGGTTTGACATGTTACTACTGCAAGTTTGTTCGGAACTATGGGGTAAAAGGAGGTTGCCCCCTCGAAGAGGCTTATTATCTGAAATTATCTCTTTTTCAAGGCGTTGAGTACTTTTCCTAAGGTTTTTCTATGCTATATTGATGTTTGGTTCTTAACGTGCAGAGAGAACGAGGATCAAGGCCTTGGGGTGGAGGATAAAATCAACCAATCATGATATGGAGAGAGAATGAAAATCCTGAATGTTAACCTCAAAACCCTATTACTCATCATTCGCAAAACTCTAGAAATTGAAAAAAATCCAAACAACTTTAACTGTGAATATGGGTATAAACTCAACCAATCCTGGAAACCTATCATTCATCACGTTGAGAAACCAACCTAATTTGTTTCTCTTTCCTCTCATTCCCTTCCCTCTTTTCCCCTTCCCCTTGTATGTTTCCTTATTTTCATTTTTCTAACCCCCACCTCCCCTACAACCCCTACTCCCACCCTCACCCTCACCCTCACCCTCTGTTTGTTCTACTTTAATCCTAAGATAATTACTCTGGTTTTTTTCGCCAATGATTTCATTTTTTTCATCATATATTTAATTCCCCCCTTAATCACATCATCTTTAACTTAACTCTAATGATTATTTGTTTTATTAAATTTCTTTTTATACCCTTTTAAACCACTAAATTAATCCTTTTATCATATTTTTTTTATCTAATTAAAGCTATGATTTTAATTAGTCCTTGTGTTTTCAATTCTTATTATATTCAATCCTTGTTCATCTATATAAAGGTTTCTTTATCCTTTTCTTAGCTTCTAATTAATTAATTGTTAAGTTATTAATTATTTATTAATAATTAATTACCTTTTCTTTCTTCTAGTATCACTAATTTAATCAAATCATCATTCTTTTCACTTAACTTTTATTTTATTTTAATTCCCTTAAGTCTATTAAATATTTTATATTTTTGACAAGGCTATTTTCTTTCCATTTTATCCAACGTCAAAACATTTTTATTATAAATTCATGGTATTTCTTAATCCTAATTATATGTATTGTTGTTGTGTTGATCATATTTGTTTTTGTTAATATCAACATTTACAACAATTTAAAATATTAATAAAGTCTCTCTACTTACTACAACTTGATTACTAATTACTATACAACTAGTAATTAGTTTGTAAACAATGTAAATACAACGTTGAATGAAGGTGTATAAGGCCAAAGTCTTAACCAAATGTATGCCCTCTTTCTCTGCAAAGGAGACACAACAATGTATGATTAAATATTTTTTTCAAAAGAAAATTCGCTCAAAAATTATATTAGATAATAAATTTTTTTTACAACTTCATAGAATCTTTTTTACATATATGATGCTAATAGATCCAAAATGATACATATAGTCTTCATGACAATCCACTACAATGGTTCAATAACTATCCACTACCATGATATTACATCAAAGTGAAACCAAAAACCTCAACACTGAGGGCTGACAAAATAATGACAGTATACACTTCATAAAATCAAGAGGTACTTTGTCACTGGTCTAAATCTCTAACCACAAACTCAAGAAAAAAATATGGATATACTTTAGAAAAGTTCCATATAATATGGGGGACCAGCCATCCCTCCTTCCCAAATAAAATATGATAATCTTCCTTTAGGTTCCAACAGGGCTTGTTTTGATAATAGATCAACCTCCTTGTTGAACTCCATGTATATATGGTGATAGTGAATAGCCTGAAAGGATGAAATCAACTCCAAATTTATACGCTTCCAACCTTCAATAGCAGTGGATTGCGGATTTCCATTATGCTTTAGCCATTCAATAATCACCTTGGAATCCCCCAACATTTGCATGTTTTGGATGTTCATGTATTTTGTTAAAGTGAGAGTGGCCCAAGCACCCAAAATCTTGGATTTTGTATTAGTTCCTCCACCACAATTGACAAACCACCTATATTCAGTTGAATCTAGACATTTTATGATGCCCCCTGCTCCACAGTTTTGACACCCCATTGTAGCTGCTCCATAAAAAAATGCAAAGGTGCAATCCTCATAAAGTGCAATCGGCCTTTGTCTGATATTCTGCACTTTTTGTGTAAGTGGGAATGTAAAAGGTGATCTGAGAGTCTTAAAAACAACAACCCAAGAAGAAGGAGATTTCTCCTCAAAGATTGCTTTGTTTCTTTTAATCCATATATTTCAGCATGTAATAGCTACCAAACTATTTGAAACTACATTATTTTTTTTCCAGGAATCAAGGCATTCTATAAGAGTATTCCCGTCCCAAGTATTTTTAAAATGTAGCCTATAGGAGTTCCTGGACCAAACAATTTGTTAAAAGGAGCAATGAACAAATAGATGATCTATATCTTCAGTATTAAGTTTACAGAGAATGCAGAAACCTGGGCCCTCCCAACCTTTTTTATTTAAAAACTCCCAGGTAAGGATCTGGTTATCAGTGGCCAACCATAAAAAGACTTTTATCTTCAACTGTAACTTCTATTTCCATATGTTAACTTTCCAACCACGCCAAATTGGGAGCTACTGTGTGGAAATAATGGTTGCATATATGTTTTTAATAGTTATACTCCCAGAAGAATCACCTCCTATCCAAAGTAAAGTTTCCTTAGTGTTATCAAGTAAAATATCGGCTACGTTTAGTTATGTTGTATAATTTTCCCACTCAGAAGCCTGTTCCCCAAAGAATTCCAATTTTTCACTCCTTGTCCATAACTCTGATTGAGTAATTGGATTGCACCCTTCAGTGGCTTGTGATAGAAAAATAATTATTTTTCCATTTAAACAAGATAAGGTCTCTGCGCTAAGGATTGAATTGTCACCAATTCCCAGGATTCGGTCTCTGTCAATGGAGATGAGATGTCTAGATCTTGGGCACCAAGAAAGTTAGTGTAATTACATGAACAGAATGGGTCAGACTCGTCCAAATCCTAGAAGCCAAACATATTTTTTGAGATGCAAGTCTAAACCAGTTTATAACAATGATGTTTGTAAAGTATTTATCCATTACACTATGTGCCAGATACCACCCTGCGTTAAAACCCTCCAAAGGGTATTTGTAGTCAATGCCAAATTGAAATGTGCAAGGTTATGAAGTCCCCAACCTCCATTTTTATTTGGTCTAGATTAAGTCTCCCATTTGCAAAGATGATATTGCTTCGATTCATTTTGGCCACTCCAAAGAAAGTGAAACATTAACTTTCTGATCTTGTTCAAAACAGATCGAGGAATAACTTCCATTGACATCCAATAAACATGCTGACCCTCCAAAATTGTTTTGATTAGAATGTATCTGCCTCCTATCGAGAGCCATATGTTACACCATAAACTAATTTTCTTGGTAATTTTGGCCACAAGACAATCCTAGTCACCTGCCTTATGCACCGCTTTGTCTAGATAATAAACCAAATAATTTAACCCAGATGACATATCACTGAAGGTATAAGGAAGGATTGTTCTGAAAGGGGATAATTCAAACTTCGTGAGCCCTTCAAAGTGTACAGTAGTCTTGGTGTGATTAACTGCTAGTCCAGAAGCTTTACATAATAAATTGATAATATTGATAATTTCTTCCCACTCAATTAAACAAGCCTTTGACATAATGAGAACGTCATCCACAAATAATAGATGAAGAATTTTCAATAGTCTGGACACTTTTATTCCTGAGAGATTTCCTTCACCGATGCTATCTTTTAGTAATAAATTGAGGCTCTCCATCACCAGAATAAAAAGTAATGGTGATAAGGGATAACCTTGACATAATCCTCTACTGCTTCTGAAGAACTATGTGGCCTCACCATTTAGTAATATTTCAAAGGAAGATGATGTGACACACGACATGATCATGTTTGTCATATGTATTCCAAAACCCCCTTTTAGGAGGATCAATCTTAAAAGTACCCAATCAATATAGTCATTCGCTTTCCTTAAATCCAATTTTAGGGCAAGCGATTTTAATTGTTTCTTTTTTATGCTATGGAGGCTTTCATGTGTTGTGTCAATCACATCTTGAATCCTCCTTCCTTTTAGGAACCCTAGTTGTTCTTCGGAGAGAGTTCTAGATAGAAATGGTTTTATTTGGTGAGCTATGATTTTTTAAATCACCTTATAGCATAGATTGCACAATGATATCAAGCGGAAATCCTCAAAGGTGATCGGCTTGTTTGACTTCGGGATCAATGTCAAAAAGGTTGAATTTAAGCTTCCAATGATAGTTCCTAACCTTCTTGATTCTTCCACCATCTCTGGAACATCTGCCCTGAATAAATCAAAGAATAAAGTGAAAAATTCAACTGTCTAGTCATCCGACCCTGGACTCTTATCCTTCTTAGAAAGGAATAAGATTGATTTTATCTCCTCCAAAGTAATAATATTGTACAAGGTGCAAGACTCGTCTTCATTTACAATCTGAGGAAAAAGCTTAATAATTTTTAATTGTTCAATAGTGTTCGATGAGTGTTGATCCTTGTAGAAATTTTTGAAATGATGAGCCCTTGCTTCCTTGATAGCACCTTGATCAGTAATATTTACTCCAGTAGTATCCATAATCTCCCAGATATTTTTCCGGGCTCTGTTGTGAGTAGCACAATTGTGAAAAAACTTAGTATTACTATCCCCGCTAGCCATCCAAATAGATCTCTTGCGCAACCTCCATTGTTCTTCAATCCCTTTTAATATGCTGTTTCTTTCTGATTTCATCTGCCCGACTGATAATTATGTTTCAAGATTTGTAGGATAGCTTGCCAAGAGGAGAATCAAGTCTTTAACGTTTGATTCAAGAGTCACCAACTTCTCTTTATTCCTGGCTAATTTATCTTTAAACAAAATCTTTGTTTGTGACATTAGAATTTTTAGTTTCCAAACGATCCTGTGTTGTTTGCCAACTTCAAACTGGAAAACCGGGTCTTTCCAAATTTTGAAGATTAGGTCCACAAAATCCTGATCTTTCAACCATTGAGCATTTAGTTTAAAAGGATAATATTTATATAGTGGTGGTAGATCGAGTTGAAAAAATAATGGCGCATGATCATATATAAAATGAAGTTCGACCCAGGATCTATAATGATCGACATCGGATAATAAATCTCCGGAGACTAATACTCTATCTAATCTCCTTGCAATCGCTTCCTGACCACAACACCCATTCTGCCAGTTGGGTATCATATTTTCCAATTTTATATCATTCAGATTATTGGATGTGAAAAGATCTTTGTAATAAAACTCTGTAATCTCGAACACGGATGATCCTCGCCAAACCTCATCTGAGGATAAAATAATGTTTAGGTCCCCAGAAATGATTAAATTATTGATAGATAAAATGCCACTGTCTTCAATTGATTTTCAGAATTGAATCCGATCATATCACAGACCATACATATTAAGCAATGCTAAACTCAATCATTTAATGTACACTTGCATGTTAACAAAATACCGCCAACTATGAGAAAAGGAACCAATTCAAAAATATTCGGGTCCCAAGAGACTAATAGTCCCCCAAAAATGCCCACAAAGTTAATTGCACACGAAACCCATGATGGTCACAAGTGGTGCATGAAATCCCTATCTTTTTGAGCATTTACCAAGGTTTCTTGTAGAAATACAATTTCAGGATGAGTATTTTCCAAGAGTCTCCGGACTGAGGCCTCTTTGAGGGTGCCTCTAACCCCTCTGATGTTTAAGGACATTAATAACATTATTTAGTCCTCACCAGGGCTTTCAATGCTCTAAGATCCCCACCATTTGTGGAGGGAGGAACTGTAACTTCTACACTAGCTGTACCAAAAGGGGATACCCACATAGTCTAGCCGTTTGTTTAAAAAACGAACACGCCATTCAATATCGATAGCCTCCAGAAGTCCACCATGCAAATCGATTTCAACTAAAATCCTTCCCACCTTCCTTACATAATTTTCCAAAGTTGAATGATCTAGAGTGATGAAATGCCCCAAAGCATCCCCAATCACCCTCAATGCTCCTTCATTCCATAGATGTAGTGGCAAGCCTGACAAGAGGACCCATAAGTGTTGGAACTGAAAGTGTTTTGTCCGTGGGTCGAAATCCACCCTCCACCTTTTCAGTAGAAGGTTGCTTCCCCCAATAACCCATAAAGTTTTCAACAAAATATTTGAATCTTTTGAAGTTTTACAGATAAATCCCATCCATCCTTTCGTAAGGAAAAGAAGCTCAGGTGCATATCCGAGGAAAGGAACCCAGTTATTTTTAATCCAATCTGACATAGGACTATCGAAAAGATAGGAGTAAGAGAGCCTACCCACCAACCCACAAAGGGATAACCTACAAGTTTCGTCAAGGCCCACGTCTGTTCCCAATACCATCCTCCTATTTCTCTTGTTCAACTTCCACACCTTTCTCCGGACACCAGTATGGGTAGAAGATTTAAAAGAGTTCCTAAATATTGCCGACATAACACCACCTTTTAAACCCTGCTTGGTGGCAGAAACATGCTTTGGCTCACACTGTGGAAGTTTAAAGCCCACTTCAGCAGAGGAACCTGAGAAAGGAATAAGGCCTGGAGCAGTCAAGTGTTTTAAAGTAATATCAGGAGGAGAGTTCCGTAAATGATCGTAAATGTATGAAGCCATATGCAGTTTACGTGAAGTGTGTAATAACTCACCATGTGACTCCCCCAATGAATCAACCTTTGTGAAAAGACTGTCCTGAAGCCAATTTACCTCGTCATCCACACTCATTAGTGCTCTGACGTCTCCATTTAAGTTAGCACCAGTTAAGGGTTCCATAAATCAAACACATTTTTATCACTAAAGAGCATTATCTAGATTTCATTAGCCCAACAACGGGAGGCGAAGGCTGACAGGAGGTTCAATAATCAAGGATATTAAAAATCACTAACCAAAACCCGAGTAACAAATGTAAAAATCTCCACACTGATAGAAGAGACAAAAATTGATGTCAAGTGCAGACAAGACTCGGTTCAGTTTCCCAAAATAGAAAACAACAACAACAAATACAAAGAAAACTGAGCAATGTAATAACAATGTTAGTCAATCTAAGAGGGTGGTAATTAACGAGGAAGGTGGAGATAGTAAGGAAGTTAACTACACTAAGGAAGACCTCTAAAATAAGTAGAGGTAACCCTGTACACCCGACAACCACCCTAAAAACTCAAAACGTGACCAAAAGGTTGTTTAATCAAAAATATATAAACCCTATACCTTGCCTTGGAAGGATTTCCATCGTTCTGGTTGCTTCAATCACCATTGATAATGTTCCCAATCTTTCCTACCCAATCTAGATTTCAAACTCGCCCAGTATGATCTATGAATAAACATGATATAACACATACCTTGAATATACATTAATATAAACAAACCTATAGAACAAGAATCCATAACACATTGAAATTTTAACACATTCCATTACAATTTCACTTTGACTAGTCTTGAGAATCATAACCTTTTTCTCATCTATTCTTCATAAATGATCAAAATCTACACGTTCCACTAACTTTTTCTGAAGAAAAAATTCCATTAGAATTTGATTGACTTTTCTTAAATGTGAAATTCCATAATCATCGGTGGTTTTCTCGGAATTCTTTCTTAAGTGCAGAAAATCTACACCACCCACTCATCTTTTGACTTTTCTTAAATGCAAAAATTCCATAACCACACCTTCTTATTTGTTTGAAGTGAAGAAAATCTACACTAATATTTTTTTTTTCTCACAATTCTTCTCAAGCGAAGAAAACCTACACTACCCATTAATCTTTGTATTGCTGGGAAGATCAAATTATGGTTGAATAAAGTTGTATGTGGGAATAGTGATAGAAAATGACACTCATGTGAGTAGTTAATGCATGGGAAAAGACATCTCAACAAAGTTTACAAAAATCTCGCAATATTCTAATACAACAAATATCATTGACATGGCAGGTCAACAAAGTTCACAAAATTCTCACGCTATTCTAATACAACAATTATATTGACTGGCGAGTCCAAAATGCTTCATAAAACTTCTATGTGGATATAGTGTTTATAAAAGTTTCATGTAGGTATAGTAATAGAAAATGATGTGAGGTAATAAGTAGAGGAATTTTTTTTTTTTTTAAGGTAAAGGTCTATTGTTTTTGTAAGGTAAAGGTATTTTTTTTTGGCAAGGTAAAGGTTCATTTTATCCATTCATTTTTTTAAAATTTCATTGATATGTGTCATTTTAAAATGGGATAAAAAATTTTAGAATAAGTTTCATGATTAATGTTTTTATCAATCAAGTGGAACTGTAATTTTGGAAAAAATTTTGACTAGATTTGGGGAAGAATCTCCACTAAAAACGCGTAGAGTTTGTTCACTTATTATTCATAGAAAATGTGTAATATTCGTGATAGAGCTAGGCAAGGATATTAGTATTTTTAATGTGCAAATTTGGATGTTTTGGTGTGTGCTTCCATCAAATAGTTTGTATTCATGTGTTTCTTTATGCAAGGTTCTAATTTAAGACTTCCCACAAAGAATTTATGTCAAACACATCACATATAACCCAAGTACACCAATAATGGAAGGAACAACATTGGATTTTTTTTTATTATGGATGGAGTATGGAAATAGAATAATAATAAACCATTAATCCCTGCTATAACAACTGCAAAAAACACTACAAAACTCAACAAACAAAGAAACTTGGAATAATGCTAATGAGATGATGCTAACTACTTGAGGGCTCTCCTAGCTCGCAAAATCGCCTCCAAACTACTCGGTTCAGCCTCCAAAGGAACCCATGACGTTTTCCAAGCCACCCATGACATGTGTATCATCACGACTCCTCCTAAATCCCTCACGGCCCTTCCTCTGCTCTGCTAGTATCCAAAACAGGGAGAATCAACCCCAAAGAGACCCTCGCGACCTTCCCTTGTCACTTGACTCTGCACAGATAGAGGACTTAGCCCTTTGGACACCCCATGAACCTCCTCACAATGTCACAACCTCCCACAATTCTGTTGGGAATGAAGTTGGCCTCTCCCACAAACTTAGGCAACTTGTGCAAGGGTAAATAATGGTCTCTCTCACACCCCACGATCCTGGAAAAAACGGTGTCATTCTCCTCTCTAGACATCCTCATGAATCCGTCAATCAATCCATTGTCCTCCTAAGCTGCAAACAAGTCATGAGATGTAGCTCCAATAGAAACCCTGGATGGGTTTCCCTTTTGTTTATCTAGGGTGGGTATTGCACCACTAAAACCAAACTAATCAATGGAAGGGTTTTTCCAAACACTAACAAAAACCTTTGTGCTAAGAGCACTCCAATTAAGAGATCAAATCATAATTCCAAAGTGAAGTACTACCCTTCCTTTTATTGTTCCTCCGAGTCTTCTAGATCTTTCTTTGTTTTGGACCAAATCAAACCTTGCCTTATTTCCCCTTTAATTTTCACTTAAACATCAAAAATTACTTTTTAATGTTCAAGTAATTAATTATTTATCTTTTTTATTTAATGTCACTTTAGGATCTTGACATATTCTAACCTAGTGACACTAAATAAATATCTGTGACTCCATTTTTCTATTGACTATAGCCTACAGGATTCGTATAGACTACTGAATCATCCATTGTCAAAGTCAAGAGGAAGGGGACATCATAATCCTCCCTTCCTGAGATTGTTTTTCCCCAAGCAACCCTAAATCAGGATGCTGCAAAACATGCTCTCCCTCCCAAATGGAATCCTCGGCGGGAAAATCCATCCATGCAACCAGATACTCCTACATCACTCTACTCATCAACCTCCCCTCTCTGACATCAATAGTCCTCTCTGGAGTTAGAACCAACTTCCCTTCCTCATCCAGTGGAGGAATATATGCGTAGGTGGTGACCTGATGTACCAACACCTTTTTGAGGAAAGACACATGGAAGATGTTTTGGATCCCGCTACCCTCTGGAAACTCCAACTCATATGCTAGCTCTCCAATCCTCTTGATCACCCTGTACAGTCCGTAGAAGTGAGGCTTTAGCTTCTCTTTACCACTCTTCTTCAATGAAGATTGTATGTAGGGATGTAACCTGAGAAATACTAAATCCCAAACCTCAAAGTTGTGCTTCACCCTATCCCTATTTTCATAAATATTTTGTTGATTCTTGGTGACCTGCAAGTTCTCCTTCAGGACTCTCAATATGTTATGGCTCTCCTCCAACCAATATTTGGCCTTGCAGGCCCTCCTCTCGCCAAATCCACAAATGATGGAGCATCATAGCCATATAATTCCTTGAATGGGTTGATCCCAATGGACATGTGATAAGTGGTGTTGTAGCAATTCTCCCAGATATGCAAGCATTGTATCCATGCCCTTTGTTTCCCTGACACACAGTTCCGTAGGTACCCCTCAATCCAATTTTTCACTATATCGATTTTCCCATTTGTTTGGGGGTGATATATGGTACTAGGTGTCAAATTCATCCCAAATAACCTGTATGGCTCCTACTAGAGTGCAATGAGAAATTTTCTATCTCGATCATTGACTGTGTTCCTCATAATACCATGTAGTCTGAAAACCTCCCTGAAGAACATGTTTTCTACCGGCGATGCGTTGTATTCTGAAGGAATGGAAAAGAAGTGTGCATATTTTGTTAATGTGTCCACCACGACATAGATACATTTCCTATCCTGTACCTTCGGTAACCCTGTAATGAAATCCATGGAAATTCTTTTCCACTTCTACTCTGGAATCATCAATGGTTGAAGCAGTCCTGCAGGGTGTGTAAGCTCTGAATTGTTCTACTGAAAATTCATGCACTCCCTCACATATTGAAGCACGTAATCCTTGAGACCCCTACAAGAGAATATTTCCCTCACCTGTCTATAGGTATTCAGATACCCCAAGTTCCCTGATAGTGGTGCATCATGTACTACCCTCAAAATCTCATCCTAGAGTGTGGACTCAAGGAGCAGATAGATCTTGTATTTGTAGTAGATGGTTTCATCCACTACCCTATACTTGTCATCCTAAATAATTCCTTCCATCAAATCATGGGTGAAGGTGTTCTTGGAGTACTCCACCAAGAGAATGGACTTCCAATCCACTAAGATCTCTGTCATGGAGAAGGTTGCAGGTCTCTTGGATAGGGCATCAAAAAATATTTTCTTCTTACCATCTACATACTCAATGCCAAAATAATATTCTTGCAACTTACTCACCCATTTATACTGCCTCTCGTTTAGGTATCGTTGCTCCAAGAAATATGTCAGGATGTTGTGGTCAGTCTTAACCACGAAGCATCATCCCACCAGGTACTGTATGAACATGGCCAATACATAAATGATGGAAAACATATCCTTATCAAAGATATGATAGAGCTTCTCTGGTTCCCTTATCTTCCTGCTCTCGAATTCTATGGGGTGTCGATTTTGCATCAACATTGCTCCTATCCCCTCACTAGATGCATCACACTCTAGTACAAATGGTTGTGAGAAATTTGGAAGTGCTCATCACCTTCATCATTATATTGAGTTATACTTTCACTTCCTCTAACCATATGAAATCTCCCTTCTTGGTGAGGTCCTTCAAGGGTGCACCTAGTTGTGAAAATCCTTTCAAAAAAATCTTGTAATAGATGCATATCCTGAAGAACCCTTGTAGATCTGTAAGTGATCTGGGGGTGGGCCAATATAATATTGTATGGATATTCTAGTGATGCACCTTCACTCCCTCAACACCAATCACATTCCCCCAAAAAAGGATTTCTATCAGCCCAAGCTCACTTTTCCTCCTTGGAAAACAATGACTACTCCTCCATAATGTTGAGAATTTCATCCACATGCCTCAGATGTTCCTCCCAAGTTCTATTGTAAATTAGTAGATCATCAAAGAACACTATTAAGAACTTCCTCAATATTTTGTTGAAGATATGGTTCATACATGACTGGAAGCTAGATGGTGTGTTAGTCAACCTGAAGGGCATGACTAGAAACTCATAGTGTCAGTAGTGACATCTGAATTTTGTCTTATGGATGTCCTCCTCTCTAACCCCAATATGATGGTATCTCGATCGAAGATCAATTTTCGAGAAGTACACTACCCCATATATCTCATATATCATCTCATTGATCCTGGGTATTGGGTACCAGTTCTTGATGGTCTTATTGTTCAATGCCCTATAGTTGATGCACATCCTCATCATGCCATATTTCTTATTTACCAATGGTACTGAAGAAGCGAAGGGGATAGAGCTAGGCCTGATGTGTCCCATATCCAACAACTCATGTATGAAATTCTCTATATCGTCCTTAAACTTATTTGGATGCATGTATGGTGTGGTGATCATGGGCTTTGTGTCCTCCTATAGCTCAATAACATGTTTGAATTCTTTTTCAAGTGGTCTCCCTACCAGTATCGGTCTAAACACCTTATCATGTTTTCCAAGTATCATCTAGATATCCATATGGTAGTGATGGTGATCCTGTGATGGGTTATCTGTTGTGATCAAACACTCTATTGCACATGCCACTTCACCATGTCTAAAAATGGCATCCTTGCATTTTTTGGAAACATTTATAGGTTCTCTTGATGAAATGCCTCTCAGAATTACTCATAGACCCTTTGAGTCCATGAAATCGAACCTCATAATATGATAGTTCATATTGAAGTCTCCCAGTGAGTACAACCACTGGAATCCCAAAGACACATTGGTGTACGCTAACTCCACTACATAGAAGTCATCAGTCAATGTATAGTTTCCCAATGTCACCTTCAAGCCTCTGATCCTCTAAGTACAAGTCATGTTGTACCCATATACTACTACCATGATGAACCCCTCAAACTCTTCGGTCGAGATGTGCCTCTTGGTGACAAGTGTTGCATCGATGCATTTTTTGGTGGCCGCACCATCAATCAATGTTGTGACTCACAACCCCTACAACAAACCTTTGATCCTAAATATACAGTATATAGGGAGTCTTGAAAGTGTGGAAATGGTCACTCTTTTGACCCCCTCCTGCAATGGTTCCTTCTCTATAATCTTAAGGTGTGGTGTCTCATCATTGCTCTGTCCATTGTCTTATATGTGGGAGGTCTCCTCATCACTGTCATATTCCGCATCAGAAAGCACCTTGATAAAATGGACCTTACATTTTCCCATGCATCGGTGACCAGGCTCCCAAGTTTCTTTGCAACTATATCAAATCTTCTTTCTCCTCATATCTCTTCGAGTCTTCTCATCTCTCTTCAATTCTCCTCATTCATCCAATCCTTCCCTGTCCATGTCTTTTGGGGTGGCTTTGTCACCTTACCCTTTTGTCGAATAAAGGGTTTCACTGGTGCCTACTTGGATACTATGTCTTCCATGTCCTAGATCTTCATAATAACATCCTGTAGTGTGATTGGCTTGACAAAATTCACCCAACCCCATAGCATCACCAACCTCTATTCCAAAATATCAGTCACCGTGATGACCATCCTATGGAACTCTGTGATATATGCCTCTGGTGTATTTTTCTTCCTCAATTGCACCAACTCCTTGAAGTGGATCTCAAGATCCTTCATGTCAAACCCATCCATCAACCTATGGGTGAAATCCACATATGATGTGATGTTGGAATGATCCATCATTACTAGCCCATGGTACCACCACTCATGGGCTTCTCCATCCAAGTGTAGGGTGGAAAACTTAATTTCCTCTTCCCATGTCATCAAATTAAGATAGAAATAAGTGTCCAACTTGTGCACCCATTCTTTGGCTGTGCTCTTGGAAGATCCTTCAAAAGATGGCATCCTCAACTTCCCCACCTTATGCATAAGATCAATTTTTTGCTGACTCTATCCTATCCTGGGCTTGTTCCTCATTCTGAGGTCGCAGTAGTCATTACAATACATATCTTCCTATACCTCCTCATCTAGTTCCCGATGCTCCCTGAAGTACGAGTTGACCTCACCAACCAGACCCTATTGTTCATGTGCTCATGTAGACTGCTCCTCAAGGAATGGTGGAAGTAATGGTCTAGGTACCTTTTTTCTTTCTATCTGTAGAACACTCTATGTTGGAATATGGGTTTAACTACCCTCTACATGAGCCCCACCTCCTCTGTATTTACCCTCTACATGGTTCCCATTGGCCCCTCCATAGTTTATATTCGCCTGACTTCCTATAATGAACTTTGTCATGAGTTGTGTTAATAGATCCCGTGATCTAGCCATTTGTTGTTTCCCATTGGCTATTGTTTCTAGCAGTTGTAAGCTCCTATCCTCGTTATGATCCCCCATGATTCCCTCTTTTCCTAACTCTGGTTGGTTTTCTTCTTCCTCTGGGAATGGTTTTCCCCCATGCCCCCTAGGAATCAATGCATGCACGGGCTGGCAATATCACTAGCTCTGATACCACTGTAATATCCTCAATAGATCTAGGAAAGGATATTAGTATTTTTAATGTGAAAATTTGTATTTTTTGGTGTGTACTTCCATCAAATAGTTTGTATTCATGTGTTTATTTATGCAAGGTTCTAATTTAAGACTTCCCACAAAGAATTTCCGTCAAACACATCACATATAACCCACGTATACCAATAAAGGAAGGGGCAACATTGATTTTTTATTATTATGGATGGAGTATGGAAATAAAATAGTAATAAAACATTAATGGATGTTATATCATCTACAAAAAGCACTACAAAACTCAGAAAACAAAGAAACCTAGAATAATTCCAATGAGACGATGCCAACTACTCGAGGGATCTCCTAGCCCACAAAATCTCCTTCAAACAACTAGGTTCAGCCTGCAAAAGAACCCACGATGTTTTCCAAGTCACCCACGACCTTTGTATCCTCACGACTCCTCCTAAATACCTCATGAACCTTCCTCTGCTACGTTGGTATGCAAAATGGGGGGAATCATCCCCAAAGAGACCCCCACAACCTTCCCTTGTCACTCAGCTTTGCACAGATAGAGAAACAATCCCTATGGACATCCCATGAACCTCCTCACAGTGTCATGACCTCCCACGATTCCATTGGGAATGAAGTCAGCCTCTCCCACAAACTTACACGACCTGCGCAAGGGTAAACCAAGGCCTCTCTCACACCCCACAATCTTGCAAAAAATGGTGTCATTCTCCTCTCCAAAGATCCTCATGAATCCCTCAATCAATCCACTGCCCTCCTAATATGAAAACAAGTCATGAGATGTAGCTCCAATAGAAACCCCATATGGGTTTCCTTATTGTTTAGCTAGGGTGGGTATTTCGCCACCGAAACCAAACCAGTCAATGGAAGATTTTTTCCAAACCCTAATGAAAAACCTGGTGCTAAGATCACTCCAAATAAGAGAAAAAATCATAATGTCAAATTGAAGTGCTACCTTTCCTTTCACTCTTCCATCGAGTCTTCTAGATCTTTCTTCGTTTTGGACCAAATCAAACCTTGCCTTATTTCCCCTTTAATTTTCACTTAAACATTAAAAAATATTTTTTAATGTTTAAGTAATTAATTATTTGTCTTTGTATTTAATGTCACTTTAGGATCTTAACATATTATAACCTAGTGACACTAAATAAATCTCTGTAACTCCCTTTTTCTACTAACTACAGTCTACAAGAGTCGTATAGGCTACTAAGCCATCATCTGTCAGAGTCAAAAGGAAGGGGACATCACAAAATGGATATATATATATATATATATGAAACTCATGTAAAAAAGTAATAAATGAAACAACAAAGAAAAAATCATTTCACCAAAGTTCACAAAATGCTCACTATATTTTAATACCATAAATATCATTGATTTAGGCAGGTCAAATAGTGCCAAAGTGTTGCTTAGCATTAGATGTCACTATTATTAGAGATAACAAAAGAATAAAAGTGACAAGTCCATGATTTTGTTTTGGAATGTGACCACTATATTAATGAAAATAAAGGAAATATACATGGAATATACTATGATAGAGAACACTTGATTTCATTGAGGAAATACACACATATGAACATGACAAAAAAATAATATTGAGTAATATGAATATAGCTGTTTTTATAAGCATGCTATTAATAGTTTGTTGTGATTTGAAACTTTTAGACGTAGGTTTCATTGTGTTTGAAAATATTAGTATGAAAACATGGTATCAAATGTGTTGTACAAAATTGCAAACTAATTCTGGAACTTTCATATATAGGTAGCTATTAGTGGGGCTAGATATGCATTTACAATTGCAGGACTTTTCCATGCATTCCACAGTGAGATTGACTCACTTTCTTTGTTACCCTTTTTTAGGATTGAAATTGAGATCAATATAAAGACCTTAGGAAAGTGACACAAACATATCCAAGATGGTGGAAAACTAAATATATGGAGAAAACGACAATAAGATAAGAGGTTTTTCCTCTTCATCACTCTCGAGTGAAAACCCATCATCTTTTGTCCTACACTGTTGAACAATAAAAATATCCACTTTATGTAAAGTCCACCATGAAGCCAAATAAATATGATCACGAAGATGGTTATTAGTATTCATTAAGAAGATCAACATTGGTGTATCATATCTTAAAGAAAAAGGTAAGAAAATACTTGGTTTTCTTTAAAATTTTATTTTTTGCGTTCAAAAAGATTTACGAGAAGTATTTCTAAATCACCATAGTTTTTATGAGTTAAAAAGTTAGGAAGGTTGATATTGTAACAAATGTTTTGAAATTGAGATGTATTGTGGGTGTGCATAAGACATTCTAAGAGAAAGTGTTTTTCATCTTCAACCCTCTTAGTGTCACAAAGATGACAAATTCTTTCAATTGAAGGTGTTTTAGGAATTGTCCAATGCCATGTTTCACTATGAAGCTTGTGAGAGTTTGTTTTTATTTTAGCAAAGTTGATTTTCTTATTTATAATTAGTTAAAATAGATAAATATTTTTGAACTTCTAGTTTAGGGTTGGTCACCTCCTTGCAATATCTTAATTTTCTCTTATCCTCTAATTATTTGTTGCACAACAATTTCTTCTTAAATTTAGATGTGACAATATTTTTAATAATATCATTATTCTCCATAATAGTGACCTCTACCTGAATACCCCAATGATTTAGACAATAATTGACATCTTTAAGTGGTTTTGATTGGATTTTGAAGGAACCTTAGGAAGTCTCTTTCCTTCCATGTTCTTTATCTTGTTCTTTTACATTCAGTACCTAGTCAAAACCATCCTCTCAATGGGGAAAATCCTTGCTTCCATGAGGAGGAAAGGATAGAGTGTATTGCCATTAATTTTAAGATTATAAGTTATAAAAATACTTTTGGATTTGCTCTATTTTTCTCCACAATTCTCTAGAGATGTTGGAACCCCAAACTTCACACCCATATAAGATAACATGAGTGAAGAGAGTCTCAAATAGGGGTTTCTTCTGATCCCCTAGCCAAAGGTTGGCTACTTTACAACTATTTTCAAGTACATAATAAGTTTTCCACCCTCCATTTATCCTTTTCTCAATGCTATAGTTTCAATTGAGCTTCTGATGAAGATCAATTTCAAGATATTTATATAAAGTCACTTCCTCCAAGTTATTATTGTCATACATGAAATTACTGTAAGAGATATTTTTGGATTTGATTATTATAACCTTTGTTTTGTTAGTTTTAATAGTAATACCCATACTAGAGAAAAAATTCATGAGAATGTTTAGTTGCTTGTTGAGAAAAAATATCATCAACATAAATAGGAAGGATGACAACAACACCAACTAGAGATGTGTTGAGACATCACTCAATGTTCCTAAACATGGAAATGGAATTCTCGTACAACCTTATCACAACAACTCTCAACTCAAAAGGAACCCTTACCTTTTCTAATATATTCCAGAGGTTAGTTATGGGTATTGTGTCAAATTGTTTTCTAAAGTCAATTAGGAAACATAGGAGATTGCTTTTATTATTGTGACATTCGTCCACAATGATCCTATGTGTAATAAGGTGGTCCATAGTTGAATGAGAGCTCTTACATCTAGCTTGTCCTTTAGCTCATTTTTCATGGATTTCTAGCCACATGTTGATATTATTTTCGAGAGTAATACCATACAACTTGGCTAAATGAGGGCTAATCATAATGGTCTTATAATTAGAGGGATTGTTTTTATCCCAACTTTTAAAAATAGGAAGAATGAGGCTTCGAGTCTAGGGTTTAGGGAAACCCTTCTTGACTATTAAATTGAAGATATTGTGAATGTAAGGGATGAATATAGGCCCTTCAACTTTAAGGATTTCTTCTTGGTCACCTTCAATGTCCTTAGCTTTCCCTTTTGGAAGCTTTTTAACCCCAAACTCTTTGTCTTTTAAAGAAAAGATTCTTCCTCTCTAGAAAGTTTTTGAATCTTGTTCATGACATCAGGGGATTCATACATATTTTTAAGGTAGGAATTCTAGCCTCTCAAAGTAATCATATTGTTTTCATTAGTTTTATGAGATAGAATTTGCCTCCACAATTTCTTAGGATCTAGCTTAGAGAGGTGTAAAATATTTTCTTTCTTTCTACTTATATAGTGCATTTTTTTCTTTTAATTAGGTATTTGTACCTATTTATCTTGTTGGATTTTAGGGACTCCTTAGAAGCATCACTAATGGATATTTTAGCAATATTACACTCTTTATCATACCAAGAGTTGGTCATTCTATTTTCCTTTTTACCCAACACCTCAATAAAGAACTTGTTATTGGAAGTAGAGAGGGTTATCATATATTATGATAGAGGTCTTCAATATTGCCTTTAATTGATAAAAGTTTTAATTCATTATTTAAATCCTTTAGAAAATGATTAGATTTATTTTTGTTGAAGATCAAGTGGTTTTGATTATCAAAATTATCTTCTATATACATGTTGTTTTATTGCACTAGCTATGGAGTGAGAGCAAACTCCAATGAATTATCCTACATATAACTACACATTTAATTAATATTAAAATAGTTTAAAGTTCATGGTGTATTTCCATACATGTATAATAGATGAATAAATGAAAGACATGGTGAGAACATGCATGGAATTAAGTTTCACTGTGCAAAAGTGGAAGCAATATAGAAACCAAAAATTTGATGAGGGAGAGGAAATTGTAAGGTTGAAATTTGGTGTCACTCATCCTTGTCAATGTAAAATTTTATGATTGTTAAAATTTTTAGGTGCCTTTCACTTTATGTTCACACATAATTATAGTTTATCAATTTTCATCACAATACAATAACTACACTGGTAATGGTAAATCAAAATTACAAGATGATACCATGCTTCCAATGATGTTGCTTTAGTGTTTAATTGGTTAATATATAACCTAAGTCACCAGTAACATGACCTTTAAGAGGTGTTACTCAATGAAACACGTTACTTTAAAAAAACATGTTAAAAGCCTTGTTTTTGGCACATGTTTCTGTCTTCTTGGTAAGTAATGTGTTTCTTGAGAAACCTCTTTCATTTCCAACTAAACTTGAGTGTTTCTTAGAGAAACCATTTAAGACTCTCTTGTTTGGTATTATTCTCACATGTACCATGTATATGTAACTTTCATGCAAAACTACCTTGTGTTGTATTAAATTGCATAATAGAGTTTTATAATCTTTTAGAGATATATTTGAAGAATGTTGCCTCTTTTTTCCACTAGCTATAATGAACAAGCATTGCATGGAAATAGCTATAATGAACAAGCATTGCATGGAAACATAGTCTTTGTTGGGAAAGTTTTGAAATGGAGAATCCAATGGGATACATGGAAACATGTAGGTTATCTAGAGACTTTGCGGTTTATTCTTTTGTAGCTTTATGAGAGAAAGGAACATATGGTAGGAACTAACCCCAAATTGTCCATCAAAGTCAGTCCGATGGCACTAGGTGTCCATTGTTTCAATGCGCAAAAGTACTCAAAATGTCAATGAAAATCCATCTCCAATATTTTAGAGGTGTATTTGATGAAAAAACAAAAAAAATGTTGAATGATACGATGACACATGTATTTTTTGGTTAACGAAACCTTGCAAGAAGTTTTGATCTAGATTGCACTACAAGAAGTTTTTCTATGGCTTGGAGGAGACTACAAAATGAAGCTGTACAATTTGACTTGAGCTTTTAAATGGATATATTTGTTCACTTCGAGCCTAATTGAGGAGTAGGATTATGTGTGAGATGAGTAGTAAGTACTATGGAAGCGAGTCACATGGTATCAACTGCAAGCAGGGTTGGAATTTGGATTCTTATTTACCCATGAAAAGATTTTTTTTTATGTTTTGGTCTCTATATTTCCTATAAAAAACGTTATGTGTTAAGAACCTGAATAGACCTACAAATATAATCACCACAAATATTGAATACACAATAGATCCACAAAGAAAGATAGAAGAAACCATGCTTTATTATTACCAAACTCTTGAGGTAGGGCAATAACAAACAATGGATCCTACTATGGAGGGGATCATCTCCTGTTCACTTGCCTCTTCGAGGGGGCATCCTCCTATTGAGCTACAACTCACAATACAATAATTCTCTTCATGTTCCATTACATTGATTGAACCTCTTTATATAGTGCTACTATCACCTAAGAACATTCTAGAGGATGAATCTTCTAGAAGTAGAACCTTCTAAGAAGTCCTCTTACATTTATTATATCTAACTACTCATTTATTATATCTAACTACCATAGTGGGCCTTATTTAATAATATAGTGGACCTAGTCCACCTTACATTGAATGACCTCCATTATTATCACTATGGGCCCTTTGGGACCCCACTACTACCTCTCTAGATACCTAACATTCCATCCCCCATATGGAAACATTGTCCTAAATGCTTGATGTACAACCATATACCAGGGTCCCATGGATAATTGTGGACCATAATGCTGAAGGAGACTGGAGAACCAAGGTCCCATGTAGAAAGGAAAGCCACCATTTTGAAGTAGTCCAATCACCATTGTAAGCCCGGGTCTCATGTCCAAGTGCTCATGTGAACTCACTATGGAAGATTTTGGAACCCAATAACCAACTCTAAATGATGCTCCAAAGATAGACACCTGTCATGTGGATCCAAATAAGAAGATCCATCCACATAGTGGAAAAGGGTCGTAGAATAATATAGAAGGAATAATACCACTGTAGAATATGCACGATGGGCACTAGTAATAATCATTGGCTCTTGATTTGTCACATTGATGCTCTCTACAAAAGGTGGATTAGAGTCATCAAATAAAATATGAAAGTGGTTGTCATCCCAGAAATGACAACTATCCATATACCAATCATCACAATCGGCCTCAAAATCATACCAAGCATATATTTCT
>ML778037.1:115237-127608 GCA_009831015.1 Picea engelmannii
CAGTAATGCATCATATCATCTGTCAATCACATCATAATCAAATATATAAGGTCCAACATCAAAAAGGGTCCAGATCACTTGCGAGCAAGTGTCCTCAAAGAATAAGTGGTCTCAGTGCGCCAGAGCGGGATGTTACATGTAATTTGATCTCATTGACTATGAGTTAGGTTGTGTATCATGTTAAATTCTACCTTTCATGATTTTATAGTGTTGACATTGTTGGATTACTGAGAGGGGTTGAATCAGTAATAGAGTATTTAAAATCCTTTTTCTTCAAATGTTATATCAATGTCGAATTATTATCCAATAATGAGCAATAAGAAATAAACAATCACACACATACACAGTACAACAGTGTTTTACGTGGAAACCCAAATCGGGAGAAAACCACATAATGTTTTTTATTATATGTCTTGAAGAATTACATTAATTGGAAGCACCAACTTCCTTTGTTTTCCAGCTGCAACTGGAAGGAGGCTCCAACCCCCTAGTTTCTTAGGCTACAACTTGAGGGAAGCTCCAACTCCCCAATTCTCTGACTACAACCAGAAGGAGGCTACAACCCCCTATGTTCTGCGGCTACAACCGGAAGGTGGCTACAACCACCTATCCTTACCCCATCCAACCAGCATGAATTATGTTAATGTTTATGCCATTATTATAGTTCTTTGCATTTCAATAGATAAGAGCATCATAAGAACAAGATCACTGAGAAATACACATTCACAAGAGACACAATATTTATCATGGGAAACCCTCTAGGGGAAGAAACTTCCTTATCATAAATAGCTTATACAATGTTCAAGAGATAACTCAGACCAATATAGAAAGTCCTCCCCAAGAGATGTGCCACTCTTCTCCCTCTCTCCAAATGGTAATTGCAACTTGCCTCATAAGAGAATGAGCAAGTGAGTTGTGTGTTTGAAGTGAGGCTCTAGCCTCTTATTTATACAAGAACGACACATGTGAAAGGTCACAACTCACAGGGCCAACCTCTCACTCTGGGTGGGTAAACCCACCTTTAATTAATTATAGGTCTTCCATAATAACTATTGGGGCCGACTTCTTATTCTGCCCTTTGTAATTGTCCGATAACTAATCCCCAAAAGGGGATTTGGTCCTTATACAATTACCGACATGATTAATCCACAATAGGGATTAATACAATAACAATAATAATAATAATAATGACATGATTAATCTACAATGGGGATTTAATCCAATAATAATAAGAATGCTCTTTGTAGTTACATTATTTCAACACTCCCCCTTAACAAGAAAGGTATTCTTCATCAGCATCAGGCGAGAGAGGTCTGCATCATCAGTGGCATCTGGAGGACAGTATCATCAATATCATCTTGAAACAATTGATAGCATATTTACAAGTCATCGGAATTTTTCTTCATCAGCAGCATCATCATTCTCGAAAGAATGCTATCATCATCTGCATCAAATATGTAGCAGTAAAAAAATGATACCTCATCACAGCACTAGGCTGGCACATCACTATACTACACTGGCTCAATGTCACAGCGGTTAAGATGGTAGCTCAATGTCAGTCACATCCTGCTTTACGTCTAACAACTAGGTCAGAAGCAAGGAACATCATCATCTCGCTTTACATCTAACAACTAGGTCAGAAGTGAGGAATCAAAACATCATGCTTTACGTCTAACAATGAGGTCAGAAGAAAGGAACACATCAACATCTCACTTTAAGTCTAACAACGAGGTCAGAAGCGAGGAATCATCTTTCTTTACATCTAACAACTAGGTGAGAAGCAAGAAATCAATGACATCATGCTTTACGTCTAACAACTAGGTCAGAAGCATGACTCATCTTGTTTTACGTCTAACAGCGATGTCAGAAGAAAGGATCACATGGCATCATGCTTTACATCTAACAGCGAGGTCATAAGCATGACTCATCTTGATTTACGTCTAACAGCGAGGTCAAAAGAAAGGATCACATGGCATCATGCTTTACATCTAACAGCGAGGTCAGAAGCGTGACTCATCTTGCTTTACGTCTAACAGTGAGGTCAGAAGAAAGGATCACATGGCGTCATGCTTTACATCTAACAACAAGGCTAGAAGCATGACTCATCTTGCTTTATGTCTAACAGCGAGGTCAGGAGAAAGGAATACATATACTCCCCCTTTCAGGGAGAGTCCTTTCGAACAATACCAAGCTTATCTTGAAAGTGTTCAAACTTTACATGAGATAGAGGCTTAGTCAACACATCAACAACTTGCTCATCAGTGCTAATGTACTAGAGCTTCAAGGCTCCTCTCTGTACCATGTCGCGGATGAAATGATAGCGGATCTCTATGTGATTCGACCTGTCATGGAACACGGGATTCTCTGTCATTTTTATGCAGCTTTGATTGTCACATAGAATCGCGGCTGCTCTCATCTCCAAATCAAATAGGCCTGTCAGCAACTTTCGAAGCCATATAGCTTCGCAGCTAGCAGAACATGTGGCAATGTACTCTGCTTCCACTGTGATGAGAGAAATACTGGATTGCTTCCTACTCTTCCACAAGATCATGGCTGATCTCAAACTGAAACATCATCCATAAGTGATTTTTCTGTCTGCAACGCTTCCTACCCAATCTGCATCAGTATATCCACTCAATGTGAAGTCATGATCTCCATCATAGCTGAGACCATAATCCATTGTACCTTTAAGGTACCTCATCACATATTTTGCAGCCACTAGGTGAACACGTCTGGGCTCTACCATAAAGTGACTCAAGTTGTTCACTGCAAAACAGATGTCTAGTCTAGTGTTCGTCAGGTACATCAACGATCCAATAATCTGTCTGTACAGTGTGGCATCTATCAAATCTGACAAAGTATCGACCAACAGCTTCAGCTTCGCTTCCATGGGATTATTCATGGACTTGCATTATAGCATGTCGAATCTCTTTAAGATTTCGACTGTGTACTTCCCTTGGTTAAGAAAGATTCTCTCTGGACTCTACCATACCTCAAGGCCTAAGAAGTAATGCATTAGACCAAGGTCTTTCATTTCAAATTCTGTGGCAAGTCTCTGTTTACATTCAGCGATGAGATTTTCTTCTCCAGTTAAGAATAAGTCATCCACATACAGTAATAATATTACTAGTTCATTATCCATAATCTTGAAGTAGATATTTGAGTCTGCTTTACTCTTGGTAAATCCCAATCTCATCAAGAAACTATCTATACGGCCATACCAAGCTCTGGGAGCTTGCTTCAATCCGTATAAGGCTTTCTTCAATCGACAGACATGGGACTTCCTGTCTTCAACCTCAAATCCTTGGGGTTGCTCTATATACACTTCCTCTTCGATAACACCATTCAGGAATTCTGTCTTCACATCCATCTGGTGTAGCTTCCATTTCATCTTAGCAGCAAGAGCTATAATGGTTTTGATCGAAGTGTATCTGGCCACAGGAGCGAATGTCTCTTCATAGTCGATTCCTTCCTTCTGGGAAAAGCCACGAGCAACAAATCTTGCTTTATATTTCTCAATACTTCCATCAGCAACATGTTTTATTTTGAAGAGCCATCTGTAGGATACCCGATCGTTATTCTTCGATCTGGGAACTATTTCCCATACTTCGTTCTTCATTATGGATTGGTATTCCTTTGTCATGGCATTCGCCCATTCTTTTCTCTGAATGGCTTCTTCAGAGCAGGTAGGCTCTTCATCTGGGAGATCACATATCAAAGACGTGTAACTGGAGAATGGCTTTGGTCTTTTCACCTATCTCGAGGTTCCTTCTAGAACACCATACTTCTTTCCATCTTGAATAAGCTCTCTTTCCCAAGCAATCTTTCTTTTATAGGAGAAGGCCATTTGAGGAGGTTCTTGAACTTATACTATATCATGGTCTTCTAGAAGTTCCTCATTAGGGGAAGTTACGACTTACCTCACTGGTTCTACAGCTCTGGGAACCTCCCTCATTGATTCTGCAATCTTGGGATTTACAGGTTCCTCTTCATATACTTCTTCAAGCTGACATCTTCTTGATTTCTTAAGTTTTGCTTCTTCATCAACGATAATGTCCCTACAGATCTTAATATGGCAGTGACTAGGTATGTAGATTCTGAAGGCCTTGGATACCTCATAGTATCCCACAAATATTCCCTTCTTTCCTGAAGGGTCCAACTTGTTCTATTTTCTTTAGGTATATGAATAAGAAATGGATAGCCAAATATTTTTGAGATGGCTTACCTCTGGCTTCTTTCCGGTGAACATATTTTCTGGTGTCTTGAGCCCAAGTGCACTATGGGGCAATCGGTTCTGCACATAAAAAACTATCACTACTACTTCTGCCCATAAGCACATAGGAAGATCTTGATTTTCACAGCTTCCATCATGGTTCCGTTCTTCCATTCAACTACACTGTTTTGTTGGGGATCTTGATCCCAACATCTTTGCAGAAGTTCATGAACTCTTCTGAGGTATATTCTCCTCCATTATCTGACCTGAGTATCTTAATCTTCCATACATAAGGGTTCTCTTATCAAGGCTTTCAATTCCTTGATCTTGTTGAACACTTCAAATATATCCAGGTCTTTTACGATAATAGTCATTAATGAATGATACATAGTATACATACCCATTAATGGAGGATGATGGCATTAGGCCACATACATCTGAATGAATGATTTCTAGGACTCCTTCTGCCTTATTGTCCCTCTTCGGAAACAGGTTCTTGACGTTCTTCCCTTGTGCACATCCATCGCATACGCCTTCATGATCATGTTTCAGTTCTGGTAAACCTGTGACAGCTTTGCATATGTATGGTAGTGCCTTGTAGTTGATGTGAGCTAATCTTCTAGAGTTCACATGGATTCTTCAATAGCGTGGGTCATGAAATCTTGTGAGTGACCCACCTTGTTTTTTTCCACTGATGATTGCTTCATTTATGATCTCTCCTTTAGCATGTTGCCTTCTGCAACCTTTGCTATAGATTCCACATGTGACCTGGAGCAAATAATATCCTTCTTGATAATATAAAGAAATAGCACGAATAATCATCATAGTCGCTCCTTTAGAGCTTATTACTTATAATTTAGCAAAGATTAAAGGTAAGGAATACAATACGAAATGAGGTCAACACTCTCTTAGTGTTGTGACCAAGCATTCTTCCATGGCAATCTGAAACTAACGCATGACATTTCTCCGAGAGGAGGTGTTAGTAATATCGGACAAAGGATTCTCACATGTTATCAAGTATAATACTTTATGACGATTGCTATCTCAACTAAAGTCATTAACTTGTCATGTGTACCTTTGAATCTTGATTAATCAAACCTGGAGCCTTGTCCTCGAGAGTGAGTGCTTGCTTTTCTTCAAGGTCTCCTTCACTCAAGTGACAAGTACTTTCTTCAACCTGTCTGTTGTACTAAGACAATATGTTATCTTGACAAAAGGTTAGGTTAGAGGATAAGCTCTATGATCAACTTTTAATCCTTCTAATGATTTGATCATAGCTTCAACATGCAACACTGATCAAGATAATTTCATAACAAATAGATGCACATTAAAATAATCACACCTGGGTTGCATCATTCCTCTGAATGTGTTGGATCCTGAGATCCTTATGGATCTATGGCAAAAGATCCCTTCTCCTGCAAATACTCTTTAGGGTTTAAAGCTTAACCATATGTAAGTACATACCTCAGATAGCATTTGCAGGTAGTGGCTCCATTTGGTTGCAGTGGTAATCATTACCAAAAAATTCAAGAGTGATTGTAGCTGGTTCTACGGATGCAACTGCAACTGGTACTGCAACTGTAACTTAGGGTTTTATGAGGAAACCCTAATTTTTCAAACTTTGAATTTTGAAATTCTGATCCAGGGGATAGATGCACTGAGTTGAGGCGAGTTAGTTGGTGTAGTCGGAATTTTGAAAATCCAACTTTTACCCCCTCAAACTTGATCTTGCGGATTTCTGGACTGGTGCTTCTGGTTTTCTGGTACTTCTGGTATTTTTGGTACTCTGGTTTTCTAGTTTTTTGGTACTTTGTGAAACTAGGGTTTCACTTTCTAGGAGATCTATCCATTGAAAAGGTGCGCTCTAAGTGCCAAAATGATCCTTGGGGGAGGGCACAACTTTCTAGGTGGTTAGGGAGCTAAAAAGATTCACTTTTGCAAAACCCTAATTTTTGGGTACGATAACAGTGACGTTTTTCCTCTTGTAAATTGTGCTTCCTTCAGGTTGGATTTGATACCATGTTAATGTTTATGCCATTATTATAGTTCTTTGCATTTCAATAGATAAGAGCATCATAAGAACAAGATCACTGAGAAATACACATTCACAAGAGACACAACATTTATCCTGGGAAACCCTCTAGGGGAAGAAACTTCCTTATCATAAATAGCTTATACAATGTTCAAGAGATAACTCAAACCAATACAGAAAGTCCTCCCCAAGAGATGCACCACTCTTCTCCCTCTCTCCAATTGGTAATTGCAACTTGCCTCATAAGAGAATGAGCAAGTGAGTTGTGTGTTTGAAGTGAGGCGCTGGCCTCTTATTTATATAAGACCGACACATGTGAAAGGTCACAACTAGCAGGGCCGACCTCTCACTCTGGGTGGGTAAACCCACCTTTAATTAATTTTGGGTCTTCCATAATAATTGTTGGGGCCGAATTCTTATTCTGCCCTTTGTAATTGTCTGATAACCAATCTGCAAAAGGGGATTTGGTCCTTATACAATTACCAACATGATTAATCCACAATGGGGATTAATCCAATAACAATAATAATAATAATAATAATAATGACATGATTAATCCGCAATGGGGATTTAATCCAATAATAATAAGAATGCTCTTCGCAGTTACATTAAGAAGGTTGTGTATCATGTTAAATTATACCTTTCATGATTTTATAGTGTTGACATTATTGGATTACTGAGAGGGGGGTTGAATCAGTAATAGAGTAATTATAATCCTTTTTCTTCAAATGTTATATCAATGTCGAATTATTATCCAATAATTAGCAATAATAAATAAACAATCACACACATACACAGTACAACAGTGTTTTACATGGAAACCCAAATCGGGAGAAAACCATGTAATGTTTTTTCTTATATGTCTTGAAGAATTACATTAATTGGAAGCACCAACTTCCTTTGTTTCCCAGCTGCAACTAGAAGGAGACTCCAATCCCCTAGTTTCTTAGGCTACAACTTGAGGGAAGCTCCAACTCCCCAATTCTCTAACTACAACCAAAAGAAGGCTACAACCCCCTATGTTCTTCGACTACAACCGGAAGGTGGCTACAACCACCTATCCTTACCCCATCCAACCACCCTGAATTAGAAGTAGAATGATGGAACCACTGTCAACCTGTCACTGTGAGATACATTATTGTACAACTGTATCAACCTGTACCACTGCCCTGTATCCAATCTGTACAACTTCCATGTAATCAAATTGTACCTGAAATGAACATGTATCTAAAAAAATACACCAGATACACGACCTGTAGTGATGCATCCCGTGTATGTACGCGCCCTATATGTTATGCAACCCATGTATGCCTTCTAAGACTAGGGTTTCCTTTCACTTGAAAACTTTTGACCCTCTGTAACTTCTTTCACATAGATCTGTAACCTGTCACTGTATCTAGACTATAACTATACCCTATTCATGCATCTGCATACATAACCTCTACTCAAGCTAAGTATGTCTCTCTCTACTCATGTGCCATATAGGTATGTGTAATCATGAACAATTATAATATCCTTCACATTATCTTAGTCATCAACCCCTTTCTGATATTCAATTTCTCAATACATCAATAAATACAAGATCTCAACCATGTACCATAAAAACTCTTAGCCATATGCCAAGAAATACAAGAAGTATCAATAATAAATATACCAGCACTGTATTTTTGTAGATCTGACTTATACAGAAGATCCCATGTAGCCACTAGTCTCTCTAGGGAGAATCCTCAAATCTCCATTGCCATTCCTCATGCATATATCAAAATCCAACTATTCCTAGAAATAAGACATACCTTTTAAACCAATGGATGGATATGATGTATCTGAGCACTCTAGACCTTCCTGGGAGCTTGATCTCAGAATCTAGAACCTCTGCACCTTCATCTTTTCAAGTTTCATGCCTTTATCAACATGTACTCACCCTATACACAATCAACCTGTGTACATACTCACCCTATACATAGCCAGCCTGCGTACATACACACCATATACACAGACAATCTGCGTATGCCTCAAAAAATAGGGTTTTCTATGAATCCAAGAATTTCACCGTCAACCCTTTGTGCTACCTCAGACGTTCACCACTTTAGATGTATCCACAAGTATTTACAAGAATATTTACACAAGAAAATAGATATACAATATGTACACGTGTGTATTTAACGAGTGAGATTTTCCTCTCATTTATATCTTCATGTAGACTTACACTTTCCTTATTTTAGGGCTTCTTTATTTAAAATAATTTCTTTCACAAAACAATTTGACCCGGGCTTATATAAGACTTATGAGCGGTTCTCCAACTTCGTATGGTCATAACTCTCTAACCGTGAGGAGTTATGTGATGTTCCACATACCACCGGAAATGACATGACAAGCAATATCTATTTAGGATAGTTTCCCTCACAAATTCACTGTCCTTCAACTCATTATTTCAGAATTAAGCATAGGTTCTCTTACTCTGCAAAGCATCTTCCTGTGAGGGATTTCACCATAAGGGGACCACTTTGGAGTTCATCCATATTTACTTCTTATCAACTATGACGAGACAATAATGAATCATATTTACATCAAACAATCTTGGGTCCATTACCCAAGCCTTTGTGTTGTGGGGATTTCTTCAAGGTTTGACATCAATGACAACCAACCTTAATCAATAGTTGCCCCCTTTGGCATTGATGGAAACACTTTGATGCAATACTAAAATCATATCACCCATGCTCCCCCTGGAACCATGCCTCTTTCCTCTGCATATGATAAATATGCTCCCCATGGAACCATGCCTCTATCCTCTACATCTGATAAAAATCTCCCCCTTTGTCATCTATGACAAAGGTATCTTTCCATCTGGGGCTGCACCTCCCTGAATGAACTGTCCTCTTAAGGTGCTTCCTCGTGTAAATATAAGACATATAAGATAAGAATTCAAAAAGAATTCATTTTGGAGTAGAAATAACTCCAAGTATTTGGCAAAGATATTCAAAGGCTTCCAGTGGAAGTGGTTTTGTAAATATATCTGCCACTTGTTATTTTGTGCCCACATACTAAACTCTGATAATCTTTTCTGCAACCTGTTCTCATCGAAAATGATACTTGATTGGAATGTGCTTTGTCTTGGAGTGCATCACCAGGTTTTTCGAGATACTGATGTCACTTATATTATCACAATAGATAGGAATGGGCTCATCATACTCAACCTATATATCTATCAGAGTTTGTTTCATCCAAAGAACCTATGTACAACATGATGTTGTTGCAATATACTCTGTCTCGGCTATAGATAAATATATTGATGATTGTTTCTTGGTTAGCAATGATACTAAACACTCACCCAAGTAGAATGTTTCTCCACTGGTGCTTCATCGGTCATCAATGCAACCTTCCCAATCTGCATTTGTGTAGGCAATAAGTGATAGATCCTTTCCTATTGGATACCATAATCCAAACTCTTATGTTTCTTTAAGATATCTGAAAATCCTCTTCACTGCTAATACATGTGATTCCTTTGGTACTGCTTGAAATCGTGCCACTTGTCCAGCTGGTTGCATTACATCTAGTCTGGATGTTGTCACATATAGTAGGTTGTCAATCATTGACCTGTATTTCCTATGATCTGTAGACTTTGAATCATCATTTTTTCTCAACTTGCAACTGGTTTGCATGGGAGTTATAACTGGTTTGCAATCTTCCATTCCAAACTTCTTTAGCATTTCTTTGATATACTTTGTTTGAGAAATAAAAATTCCTTGGTTTATTTGACGTATCTGAAGTCCCAGAAAGAAGGATAGTTCTCCAAGTAACGACATTTCAAATTCATTTTTCATATCTTTTGCAAATTTATGGCTTAACCTGTCATCATCACTACCAAAAATAATATCATCAACATAAACTTCAATTAATAAAATATTACCTTGACTTACCTTGATGTAGAGGTTGTTGTCTGCACTTTCTTTTCTGAACCTTTCCTGCTGCAGATACTTATCCAATCTAAAGTACCATGCTCTAGGAGCATGTTTTAGACCATACAGGGCCTTCTTTAATTTACATACATAATCTGTGTTCTCTGACAACTGAAATCCTTCTGGTTGTTCAATGTAGACTTCCTCTTCAAGTTTCCCATTCAGAAAATCTGATTTATGTCCATCTGATATACTTTAACATTTTTAGAGCATGCATAAGCTAAAAGAAAACATATTGCTTCCATTCTGACAACTAGGGAAAATGTCTCTTCAAAATCGATTCCTTCAATATGTGCATATCCTTTACATACCAATCTAGCTTTGTTTCTTGTAACCTATCCATCTTCATTCAATTTATTCCTGAAAACCCATTTTTTGTCAATCACATTCTTATTCTTTGGTCTTGGAACCAATTCTCAAGTGTCAATTTTCTCTATTTGATCCAATTCTTCATCCATGGCCTTATTCCAAAATTCATCCTTGCTGGCTTCTTCAAAACAATTTGGTTCAACTATAGATAAGAGTGTCAGGTGTGTTTGTTCTGGTGAATGGATTTTTCTTCTAGTCTCAACTCTTGCGTATTTGTTCTCGATAATTTGATCTAAAGAATGATTCTTCTGTACTCGTTTATTGGGTGTCTTTGGAGACACTTGTTGAACTTGCTCTTTTTCTTTTGTCGGATTCTCTTCATCTTCCTCTTCTACTTCTTTGTCATCTTCTTCTTTGAAAATTTGTTCCATTGATTTGTTTTCTTCTTCCTTTGATTCTGGTATGCTTGTTTCATCAATTGTTACGTTGATGCTTTCCACAACTTTCTTTAATCTTAGATTGTAACACTTGTATGCTTTCCTTGTACCTGATTAACCAACAAGTATTCCTTTGTCCACACGAGAGTCAAACTTTCCCATTCTTCCATATTCTCTTTTGATGTAGCATTTGCTTCCAAAAACTCCAAAGTGCTTCACATTTGTTGGTCTTCCTTTCCATAGCTCGTAGGGAGTTTTATCAGTGTTGTTTATGAGAATTACTCTGTTTTGAATGTGAAATGTTGTATGCACTGTCTGTGTCCAAAATATATCTGTCAATTTGGAATCCATTATCATTGTTTGAGCCATTTCTTGTATTATCATGTTCTTTCTTTCAACAACTCCATTTTGTTGAGGTGTCCTAGCAACGAAGAATTGTCTTTTTATTCCATGATTGTTGCAGTAGTACATAAATTCCTTTGAAGTGAACTCTCCTCCATTATTAGATATCAAGCGTTTGATTCTTGAATCCATCTCATTTTCAATCATTTCCTTGTAGATCTTGAAGTTTTCAAAAGCTTCTGACTTGTTCTTGAGAAATCAAACTATAGTCATTCTTGTATAATCATCAACTATAACATAAAATATCTCTCACCTTTTAAGCCCCTTTTTTTAGTTGGTCCAACTAGATAAGTATGCACAATTTCCAATGTTCTTGTTGTTGAATATTCCTTTGATTTGAACCTAGCCTTTGTTTGTTTTCCTTGTTGACAATGCTTGCATAAAGTGTTGGTTGGCTTCGTAATCTAGGGAATTTCTCTGACTATTTCTCTTTTGTTGAATTTGACAAGGTTATCAAAGTGCATTTGACCCATTCTTTTGTGCCATAGCCAACTTTCATCTTCCTTTCCTAGACAACACTTTTCCTTTCCAATTTCACTTAACACATATATGTTGTTTGAAGTTCTTGCAGCTGTACCGACCAATTTCCCTGAACCTTCTTTTCTTATCTCACACTTTTGTGAATCGAAAGTAGTTTTATGACCTTGTTCACACATTTGACTCAAACTTAGAATATTATGTTTCATATCTTCTACCAGTAAAACATTTTGTGCCTTTTCATTCTTGTTCCCAATTTGGACTATGCCTTCTCCAATGATTTTGGCTAAATTATCATTTCCGAAGGATGTTGGACACACCTACCACACTTAGAGGGGGGGGTGAATGAGTGTGGGGTTCTTTTTTCCAAAACTTTCCTCTTGCACAAAAACTCATCAATTGGCATTCAACATTTATTCATTACCCATTGTTGTCATTTATAACCATTTATATGTGAGCACATATCAGCAACATATATCATCAATATATCATCAACAAGTCATCACCACAATGAACACAAAGAACACAAGATGTATGTACAATTT
>ML778037.1:134985-165412 GCA_009831015.1 Picea engelmannii
TCATCAAGGGAATCATATCAATCAATTACTTGACATCAACTAATGACATCAATCAAACCAAACCATTTACATCAATGACATATGATCCAACAATCTCCCAAGTAATCAAACCATTGGCATCAATGACAACATGATCCAACAAAGGAGACTGATCAATTTCTTTCCTTTCGCAATGTAATAAATTTGTCTCTATCACTTGTCATGTGTTTTGAACACCCACTATCAACATACCAACTATGTTTCTTTTGCTTATCTTTTAGAACGACTGTGCATTCTTCATTGATATACTGATCTTGCTTTCTTATCCATGTCATTTTTTGAGGTTCTTTTCTGTGACTGTTGTTATTTTGTTGAGGTTCTTTAGGAGGGACAATCATTCTGCAATCTTTGGCCATGTGTCCAAAGTTATTATGTTTTTAACATTCCACTTCAGTGCTCAAGTATTCAAACCTGTTGTAAATTCTTCTTTGTGTTTCAGTAGGTCTTCTTGAATAATCCCTTTGTGTATGACTCTCAAATTTGTTATTGTTCCTATTGTGAGCTTTGCAATTTACGGATTTATGTCAAAAATTATTATATGCATAACATAAACAAAAAATATATAGTTTGATACCTGGGAGTTGAATATCTTTTGAAAGGATGTGCTCTTATGAATCCTTCTTCTTCTTGAGGCCTATATGTCTGTTGTTGATTCTAAAATTTGAATCTTCTCAGTGGAGGAGTGTCCCTGTAATGTTCCTTGTATATCTTCTTGTCCCCTTTGATTGTTTCTGCATAGATTTTTGGATTTGTTTCTTGCTCTTTTGTTTTGGAGCTTGATCCATTTTCTGTCTGATTGTATCCAAGTCCATACTTGTCAAGTTGATATTTTTGACTGTTGATAATGTCATCCAAAATGTCTGAGCTATTCTGCATATTTTGCTTTTGAATATCCTTTCTTATTGTGACAATCTTTGCTTCCAAGTTTCCGATGATCCTGTCCTTTTATTCTAGTTGTTCTTTGAGTGCTTCTTCAATTGTTTTATCTTCTTCTATTTGAACTTTCAATTTTGTGATCATTTTTTCTAGTTCTTGAGTGTCTTCCTTTTTGTCTAGTTCTGCTTGTAGTTTCTTGTTCTTGTTCTTTTCTCTTTTGATAACTTCTATGACACACATTAATTCTTCTCGAAAGTCAACTTCTGCCTCTTCAATTTCTTCTTCGACTTCTTCTTCAGCTTCTTCATATTCTTCTTTGGAGTCTTCTTTGTCAGATTCTTTTACTGCCATGAATAGAACTCTTAATGTCTCACTATCACTGACATTATCTTCATCTAATGATGAGATGTCTTTTTTGATGCATAAGTTTTTCTTGAAATCTTTCTTTGTAGTTCTTTTACTTTTATATATGTGTTTTCCTTTTGAGAAACCTTTATCATTTCTCTTTTTCTTATGAGGACATTTGTTAGAAAAATGACCAATACCATCACAATTAAAACAAATTAAAGGAATCTTACCTCCATACCTACCATTGGTTCCCTTGTTCAGTCTTTTGACGAAGTTGGCCACTTCTTTATCATCTTCCGAGATGTCATTGTTGCTACTATATTCCTCTTGTTTCTTTTTCTTTTTCTTTGATATTTTGGATGCTTTGAAGGATGCTTCTTTTACATATGGATTTTCCTATTCAGTTATCATCTCATATGCTGTGAAGATTCCATGTAGTTCGTCCATGCTTATTGAGTTTAGATCGGATATTTCTTCTAGTGCTAATATCTTAGGGTTGAATCTCATAAGAAGAGATCTTAGTACCTTTTGAACAATTACATATTCTTCGATTTATTCTCCCAATCCTATGATTTCCTTCACTGTTTCATCGACGCGTAAGAAGTAGGCTGCGATATCTTCATCTTCCTTCATTTTTAGTTGTTCGAACTGACCTCTGTAAGTTTGAAGCTTTGTTGCTTTGACTTTTGAATCTCCTTCATAAATATTTCGAAGCTTGTCCCAAATCTCTTTAGCATATTTACAATGTGCAAATTTGGTGAATACCGTATCACTTAGACCATTCAAAAGTGCATTTTTGGCTTTGGAATTATTCTCACCGAGTTTCACTGCTTTGTCATTTATTGGTGGAACTGTTGGTGCTATGTATCCATCTACAATTGATTACCAAACTTGAAATCCATGTGCCTGTATATATGTCTTCATCCTTATTCTCCAAAAAACATACTTTTGTCCATCAAACTGTGGTATTCCATTTTTATACGTGTTAGTACTCTCCAAGATCTACCTTTCAGTGGTTAAATTGATTTTTGAAGGAACCTGCTCTGATACCAAGAGCTTGGCACCAACTAAAGCACAAGTCTTCATCATTACATACACTGTACGTGCCCTTCCCTCATAAATCCCACGTATGTACGCACCCTGTCCCATTACAACCTGCATACACCTCAAAAACTAGGGTTTCTGAAGCTCCAAGTCTTTTTTCGTCAAGATCTTTGATATTGCCAAAAATTTGATGCGTCCATGAGATCCTCCTCTCTCTCTCTTTCTCAAAATAGATCTTCAATCATGCTCAAGAGATCCACACCAAAGTGTAAGGCTACATGAAGATATAAATAAGAGGCAAATCTCACTCATTAAATACACACTTGTACATATTGTATATCTATTTTCTTGTGTAAAGATTCTTGTAAATACTTGTGGATACATCTGAAGTGGTGAACGTTTGAGGTAGAACGAAGGGTTGATGACGAAATTCTCAGATTCATAGAAAATAGGGTTTTCTGTGAATTCAAGAATTTCGTCGTCAACCCTTCGGGCTACCTCAGATGTTCGCCACTTCAGATGTATCCACAAGTATTTACAAGAAGATTTACACAAGAAAATAGATATACAATATGTACAAGTGTGTATTTAATAAGTGAGATTTCCCTCTTATTTATATCTTCATGTAGCCTTACACTTTCCTTATTTTAGGGCTTCTTTATTTAAAATAATTTCTTTTGCAAAACACTTTGACCTTTGGGGGCTTCTATAAGACTTATGAGGGGTTCTCCAACTTCGTATGGTCGTAACTCTCTAACCGTGAGGAGTTATGTGACGTTCCACATACCACCGGAAACAACATGACAAACACTATCTATCTAGGATAGTTTACCTCACAAATTCACTGTCCTTAAACTCATTATTTCAGAATTAAGAATGGGTTCTCTTCGTCCACATAGCGTCTTCCCGTGAGGGATTTCACCATAAGGGGACAACTTTGGAGTTCATCCATATTTACTTCTTATCAACCATGACAAGACAATAATGAGTCATATTTATATGAAAGAATCTTGGGTCCATTACCCAAACCTTTGTGCTACGGGGCTTTCTTCAAGGGTTGACATCAATGACAACCAACCTCAATCAACATGCTCATCTTTTCATTTTCATTTTAAAACATTTCATAACAATATATTCGTTTTCATTATAAGATGAGGAATTTTCATTTTCATTTTGAATTTACAGTAGGAAATAATATTCAATTAGTATAAATATATCATATTGAATAGAAATTATACAAGATAAAGGAAAATTAATGTATAAATAGACAATAGTTTGTATATGATAATTATATCTTCTCTTTGTAACAAATGTCCTATTTCCACACTAAGGAAATGTGAATAAATGTGAATCCTAAATACAACAGTAAAATCAAGTGAACAATTAATGTCAAAGATTCTAACATAATATTAAAATCGAGTTATCAAATTGTCATCACCAACAACAACTATTAATGGAGAATGAAGATTCTAATTTGGTCATCATCATCTTCCTTTTCTTCTTCTTTAAGTTATTGTAAAAACACAATAAAATGGAAATTTATTTAAGTGAACGACTCACACCTACAATTAAAAAAAATCTAATACACAATATTTATGAGAAGGGCTATTTTTTCCAAGGAAAAAAATGTATTTTTGATTGAAATAAACAAAAATACAATATTGCGGTGCTCTAGGCACAATCCAAAAAGGATCATCCAAAGGTAGATCTCTTCATAATATTTCTATCCAGATGGATCCATAGCATTCACAATATCAATTGTGTTATCTATTAAGTAATTGAAAAAAATAATGTAGACTTAAGAGTCCCATGTACTAACATATTACAAGTTCAAAAAGAATTCATAAATTATTAAGTGAAAAATGTTGTAAGATCACTATATGGCCATCTTTTATTTCTTGCAAGGAACCACCAAGCTCAAGTAGTTGAAGTCCTTCCTTTGAGATTTGATATGAAATCGTGTTGTTCTCTTTATAAATATAATTATAACTGATCCAAAGAAACTGATTATATACTGCCTTTAATTTCTTTTTTAGTGGAAGGAGAGAAACATTTTGTACTTGGAGGCTTCCTTTAATCCAATTAATGACCATAGATAAATATCCCATGACTTGAAGCTTATCAATCCCTCTGTCTAGGGAAGATTTTAGTAAGAAGTATATATCCTTGAATTCGCCTTGGTTATTTGTTCCTCTCCCTACATTTCCTTTAATTTGGAATTTGTGTGTCTTTGAAAGGTATAGAATGAAACGAATCCCATTAATATAATATGGGCCTTGAAAAGACTCGTCAAAATATCCCCAATCTAAACACATTCCCACCTATAAATCCAATAGAATTTTCTATGGTTTCGACTTTGGAATAACCTTATAATATGAGAATAAATCATTTACCTAGGAAACTACCTGAAAATTAGGCACTGCATTCTATTCAAACAAAGTAGACTTTCTAGCTATCCATATTCCCCACAAAACTAGGAATGGGATTTCCATGAAGCACTTAATATGTTTTTGGGTAAGACAAACATAAAGACATGTATCTGCGGAATCACCTTTCCAAAGGTTTTGGATACCCATAAGCACCCACTAAGCTCCCCAACCTCAAACTAGATTTTTTGAGAAAAACCACAATGCAAGAAAAAATGAGAGGTATTTTCCTCAATACACCTACAAAGAAAACAAATACTTGGACTTGCTCTATTTCATTTCTAAAGGAATTCTCGATAGTTTAAAACTTTATTTTTCAACATGAGCCACATAAACAACTTACACTTGGGAGGGGCCTTAAATTTTCAAAGCTTCCACCACCACCATTTGTCATCACTTGGTCTTGGAATGAAAAGAGATAATTATCCAATACAAGGGGTAAGTTCCCCCCTGCTCCATTCAGATCCAAAATTAATTCATCTAGGGAATTTTTCAATCTTATATGAACCTTCCTGATTTATGCTAAAAAGTGATCCCACCTCTGGTCCAAAATTCCTTCTAGACCGAGATCAACTACCTTTCTCCAACTTTGAGACTACAAGGATGTGTCATTTTGGATGTCAACAAAATTAAGTGTACATCTTCCAGTTACCTATAGGTGTTGTATGATTTCATCACAAAGGAATATGTATCTACCACACCCCATTATTACCTCTACCCCCACTCTTACTTGTGATCCATATGACACTCTCCATGCTAGATAAGATCCTATGAATAAGAAGGATAATGATATTTCTTCCCATTGGTTGGACAAATTCAGTATACTCTTCCTTTCTTTTCTAATATAATCGAAGGGATTTTATGGAGCAATGTGTTTCTATATAGGAATCCTTTTCCACATGATCTACTTTATAGTGACATTACATAATGACTTTATTGCAAGAGATTTTCCAAATAAATGTAATTTTTCCACCCCCATCCCCTCAAGTCTTTTGGAGTTGCAATCCTATGCCACTTAACCACATGGTTCCCTTTGTAATCACTACTCCCTTTCCATAGAAAATTAAAACAAAACTTTATGATTTTTTCAAGAATACCTTTGGGTATATGAGATAGAGTATGCTAATATACTTGAATATCTTATATCACTTAATTTATGAGAACCAATATACCTCCCTTAGAGAACCACCTGTTACACCAAAAAATATGCATTTTTAAATTTTAGACAAGAGTGAATACCAATATACCTTTCCATAGCAATTAGGATTAAGAGTAAACTTGTAAAGCTAAAATATTTGACCCCTTTTTGTTAAATTTTCAATAAGGTATGGCTCATACATTTACTTTAAATTTTTTGTTTAGCTTTTACTTGAACCATAACCACTGCAACAAACCAAGATCACAAGAAGAATAACCATGCATAAGAACACAAGAAGTATCCTGGGAAACCCTTCTCAACAAGGGAAGAAAAACCAACCAATCCTTTTCTATATTCTTCAAGAGAAAGACCTCCCTCACCATCACCAAACCTAGCACACAAGAGGGTGCTATAATTTTCATAATTTCAGACCACAACTTCTGAAATCATGAGATGACGCAATGTTAAGTGTGTTTCCTCAATGGGGGTTCACCTTTATTTATATCAGACTTATCACATAAAATGATGTGCTTATTGGCACAATAGGGCCGACCTCAATAACTCAAAATATAATTAATAGTTACCATATTAATTATCTTTTCTATTAATTATCTTTTACAATATGGTGGGGCCGAATTGTACCCTTTACATCACAAATAGGGTTATAGGTAAGTCTGACTCTTGGAGAATATAGAAAGGGATCTCATACACCCAATAGTGCTCAGCCACTAGGGGCACATCTATCTGTGCTCAGCCACATGGATGTCCACATCTCTATCTCACTGCGTCTCACAAGAGAATCACACTCACTAGTGCTCAACCACTAGGATCACATTCACTTGTGCTCAACCATAGGAATACCTAACTCAACAGATCGATTTCTCACTGCGTCTCACAGGATAATCACACTCACTAGTTCTCATCCACTATGATCACGTTCACCTGTTCTCAGCCAGAGGCACCTCCAACTCAACAGATATATTTATCACCACGTCTTATAGGATAATCATTCTCACTAGTGCTCAGCCACTAGGATCACATTCACATGTGCTAAGCCACAAGCACGTCCAAATTAGCAGACCGATTTCTCATTGCATCTCACAATATAATCATCTGGAGTATCACATCATCTCAACTCTCTACATAGAGGAGACCAATACATCGTTTCATCTTCGTCTCAGAGAGAACAACACACCCAACTCATGGGATTCCTCACCCCACACAGGGGCATACAACATTCCATCTCTTTCTCAGAGAGGAACCACACACCCAACTCATGGGATTACTCACCCCACATAGGGGCACACAACTTTCCATCTCTATCTCATAGAGGAATCACACACCCATCTCATGGTCACACTCAACTCATGGGCTTCCTCACTGGATGACTCACTCAGTCTATGTCTTGGAGGATGTCTCATGCAGCTGTAATCATCAACACTCCCTCTCAGTTAGGGATGCATTCTCCACCAGGCCAAGTCTCTCATGGAAGTACTCGAACTTCGTCTTGGCAATAATCATCAACACTCCCTCTCATCTAGGAAGGTAATCTTCACCAGGCCAAGTCTCTCATGGAAGTACTCAAACTTTGTCTTAGAAAGAAGTTTGGTGAAGATATTTGCAATCTTCTCATGTGTAGGAGGGTATTGCACATGTACTACTTTCCTCTACACCATGTCTATGATATAATGATATTTTATCTCAATGTGTTTCAATCTATTATGAAATACAAGGTTCTCAGAGAGCTTCACACATATTTGGTTATTAGAATGAATAATAGGATCCATCTCAAGATCAAATAAGTATGTTAGAAGTTTGCGAAGCCACACTGCTTCACAGACTGCCATACTCAATGCTATATACTCTAATTTTGTAGTACTCAAGGCCACAGATATTTTCTTCTTGCTGCACTAGGAAACTATGGAAGACCCCAAGGTAAAAAGAAAATTGGATGTTCTCTTCCGGTTCACTACGCTCCTTGCCCAATCGACATATCCCTACAAACTCAAGTCTACATTGGAGGCATATCTCAAACCATATCCAACCGTTCCTCATAGATATCCCAATACATTTTTTGCTGCTATCCAGTGAGTCTGTCTCAACTAACTCATGAATTGACTAAGTAAATGTATATGGTGTTAACTAGATACATCAACGATCCAATCAACTATGCATCAATCTTGTATGAATCATCATCATTCATTTTATTTGAATCCATCACCATCCGTGTAGGCATGGATTTTCATTCTATCATACTGAACTTCTTTAATATCCCCACTGTATATTTTCCTTGACTTAGGAAAATCTCACCAGTCCTCTACCATACTTCTTGTCCCAAGAAGTAATGCATCATACCTAGATCCTTCATCTTGAAATAAGAAGTCACAAAAATTATACTATCATCACCAACAATGTAATAATATAGGTTTGGATCATCAACACTCTTGTTGAAGCCCAAACTCATCAAGAATCCATCCATCTTTTCGCACCAAGCACAAGGTGTCTGCTTTAGTCCATACATGAATTTCTTCAACCTCTACACATGATATTTATCATCATATATCACGAATCCTTCTGGATTCTCAATGTAAACTTATTCCTCAATCTCACCATTGAGAAATGATTTATTTACATTCATCTAATGTAGTTTCCAACTCATGGATGATAGTACAGATGGAAGTGTATCAGGCTACTAGATCAAATTTCTTATCATAGACAACTCCCTCTGTTTTTTGGAATATTTTGGCTACAAATATCGCTTTATATTTATTGACACTTCCATTAGCTGCATGTCCCTTTTCCCCTTGCAGAGTTTGTCGAGCGTAGACATGCTTTTCATGGCCTAATGCAGTGTTTCTAGGAATATCAATTGGAGCAACTAGATCAATAATTGTATCCCTCTGAACTGTTGAAGGGGAGAAGGTATTTCCTTTTCCTTCTTCTCAAATAGTTTTGACTCCCTTCAAGTCAAGTGATTTCCTCTAAATTTTGAAGGATAACCATCTTCCTTTGTTGTTAACCTGTCTGGAACAAGAAAACAAACGAAAGGAAACAAGACAAGAATATCTCCTAGAAGAGATTCATGAATACATCTCTAGAATCAAAACAATTTAGGTATTTTTGTCATAGATACAATACCTACTTGTATTGTAGTAACCTTAGAAATGTAGGTTAGAGGCATGCTAATTCAAAACAATCAAACATGGAGTCTTCACTTCTACTGTGTTGTTCCTAATGTACTGAGATCCCTCTATATCCATGATTGCTGCAAGGATTCCTTCCTCCTGCAAGTAACCTCATGACAATGATGCAAATAACTCTCTTCCCATACACAATATCATATGAAGTGCATCTTGTGGTGTTTCTCTAGGTGGTTATGTATTCCCATAATGCGTTTATAAGTTTATCTTCCCAATCCTTGAGATGAAGTTGAGAAGTATTTGTCAAGATGTTTTCAAGGATTTTAATTGTCCCTTCCACCTTCCCATTGGCCCATGGATGATATGGTGTATTTATCCCCTGCTTAATTTGATAGAGCTCTATAATGGTTCTAATGTTCCTAGAGGTAAATTGAACTCCCCCACTTGTAAAAATTTCTCTAGGTATCATGTACCTGATAAATATTTCTCTATGGAAAATTCTACCACATCGTGTTATGTTTCCAGCATGAGGGACTTTACTTCCATTCACTTTGTAACATAGTCTAAGAAAACCAAGATGTAGGAGTTTTTTTGGGATGGAGGGTTAATAGTTCTTATGAAATCAAATTCCTTTTCTCAAAAGGATCCAATACTATTTATGTTTGTAGAGGAATTTCATTTGACTGAATTGGGTGTCCCATCCTATATAAATTGTCACACCTTTTTACATACTCCTTGGCATCATGGAAGATAGTGGGTGAGTAGTATCCAAGGTGAAGTACTCTATAGCATGTTATTTTGTTTGTGAAGTGTCCTACATAGGTCCCATAATGACATTCCTTTAGGATGTCATAAATATGTTCTTCCCTTACACAACGTTGGGTGACGAAATCCAGTCCTGTGTAGAAAATACATCCTTCAATCTAGGAATACATGCAACTTTTCATGGTGACCCATTGTCATTATTTTGGTGATAGGCGTGATGGAATTTTTTCTGCAGCCAAGTAATTAGAAACATCTTCAAACCATGATGAGTTAGTATATACTAAAAAAAGGTTTTCATCAGGAAACATGTCCTCAACTGGGGGTGCATTCCCATCATTGAAAATCCAAGAAAGGAATTCAACAACGACATTATCTTTCCCTAGTTTGTCCATGATAGTAATGTCGAACTATTGTAACAATAGTAACCATATGGCCAGCCTGCCATGAATGATAGGTGTATTCATCAAATATCTTATGGTAGCATGATCAATGTCTATGATTACAAGATATCCAATTATCTAATGACAAAAAATATTTATAAAGTGGACAAAAGAAAAAAACTATTTTTTGTGATTGTATAATTTATCTCAGCAAGTGTAAGATTATTGATGATAAAGTTTATTGCATATGGCTTACAAGATTCTTCTTGTTGTCCAAGCACAACTCTAATGTATATGTTTGATGAGTTTGTGGATATGTAAAATGGAAAGGACCAGTCCTGTCTCCCTCAAGATAGGTGTTGTTGTTAATTTATACTTTAGTTCTTCAAAAACACTTTGGCACCTATCAATCCAATTGAATTCAACATACTTTGTAAGTAATAGGAATAAGGGGCATGCACTTTTTGCAAATTTTTCCATAAAGTATCTATAATATCTGTCCTTTTCTAGAAAAATTCTTAACTCTTTTTGTGTTTCTATGGGAGGGACATTAAGTATTACCTCTATCTTCGATGGATCAACCTATATACCTACTAGAGAGATGTGGTTCCCCAAGACAATACCTTTTGTGAAAATCATGGTGCATTTGTCATTGTTGAGAGAAACATTGGACTCCATGCATCTATTAAGTACTTTCTCTAAGTGAATGAGAGCTAATATGAAGGTGTCATCTTATGTCATGAAATCGTCCATATATACTTCTATGCATTCGTGAATGAGATAAGAAAATATACCAAGAATTTTCCTCTGAAAGGTAGCTAGAGAATTGCAAATTCCAAATGGAAACACCCTATATGAAAATCTTCCCCATGGGAAAGTGAACGTGGTATTCTCTTGATCCTCGGGTATAATTCAAACTTGGTTGTAGACACTAAACCTATCAAGGAAAGAGAAGTATTTCTTCCTGACCAATTTTTCAACACTTGGTCGGTAAAGGGTAGGGGAAAATGGTCCTCGTGGGTGGCTTCTTTTAACTCCATATAGTCAAAATATATCCTCCATTTACCATTATTTTTTGGAACTATAACAAGAGGGGATACCCATTGGTTGTCATAGATAGGATAAATGAAATTTAAGGAGATCATTTTATGTAGTTCTTCCTTAACAATCTCCTTCAATGTTGGGTTCATCCCACGTTGTGGTTCTTGAATGGGTGTAGATTGTTCTTTGATGTATATATAATGTGTACACAATTCTAGGTGGATTTCCTTCATATTTGTATAGACTTAGGGAAAAGCATTGTTGTACTTTCTTAGGACCTCAATCAATTTCTTCTTTTGTGGCTCAAACAACCCCTGGTTAATGTTAAGAAACTTTCCTAGGCTAATATATATATAGACTTAAGGCTTTCAGCAGAGGGTGTCTCTTGTGGTATTGGTGGTGCATCAACCATGGAGAGGTTTTCTTGAGAATTTATGCTTAGGATCTGATTACGAATATGTCAAGAATATGTTGAGGAAGAATATATGAATTCATTGATCTCTTAATATTTCATATTTTCTATGATAACAAGGTATTGGTCTACTGAAAGTACTTGTTGGGAAACCTCCTCATCCTCCCCGTCTTCGACCCAAATAGGTTCTTATGGGTTGATATTGGGCTTGCATGGGAGGTACAAAGAAAGTTGATTTTTTGTAGTTCCATGAGAAATTTTCATGCTCCCATATCTATAGCCTATATAGGTGTTAGCAGATTCCAGCCATGGCCATCCCAGAATTAGTGTGTAGCCACCCAAAGAAGTCTTGGATTGTAGGACCATAAAACCAATGGGGTACTCCTAGGATTCCTTCGATATTACTACATATTCTAGGATTCCCTTTGGTTTTACAATGGATTGGTTTGTGTTATACTTGTATTTTCCACCATAGGTTGTGCAAGCATGTTATTAGATGTTATGAGGCTAGAATTACATAATTGAGTAAAATTCTCATAATGATTTCATAAGGAAATATTTATTTTGTCACAATTTCATAATTATGAAATAAAAATTATTTCATAATTGAGAATAAAGTCATAATTGAAAAGAAATTTCATATTGAGTTGGAAAAATCTCATAATTGAGCATGGAACTTGAGAAAAATTATCATAATAGAGAAAAATTTCATAACAGGTTGGCAAAATCTCATAATTAAGCACAAAACTTGTGCATGACTTGTAATTTCTTAGTTCACATGCCATCAAGCCTATATATTAATTTTAATTGATTATTTCACATGCTATCAAGCTATCCATGACTTGTATCCACCTAATTCACTAGTCATGAAACCTATCTCCAATCTCTTCTAAAATCCTATAAGAAGAGGCCAACTCAAGGAGATAGGAGGGAGATTTTTTAGTGTGGTTATGCTGTCAAAATAGAAAGAGAAGATCAAGAGGAAGGGGAGAAGCATCAGGAACTTGGAACTAGGAGGAAGCATCATCACTAAGTTGTTTCTGATGTAATTTCTCTATTTTATCAATAGATCAAGGGTTTTCCTCCATATCATTTGTGTTCAATTCATAAATGTTTAGATCCGATACATTATATTATAGATTTGATTAGAGTCAAATTAGATCCATGATTTTAATCCCAAGTAGAAATGTATTTCTTGTCTTCTGTATGCAGGAAGCAGGTTGTGGATCTTGGAGACGGAGTTTCAAGACTACAACAACCATTATATACGAAGGACAACCTACAAGAAAGGTATGCAATCTTCACCACTCCTTAGGTTAGTAATGAATCCATGTGTTTGAATCTAGATCTATAAGAACTATAGAAGTATAAACCCTCTTCTGTCTAGGATCTATTGCTAGACCATGGCCACGAAAGAATACATGATAGATCCATGTCATCAACAATACAATGGACATGGGACAATACAATGTGGATCTACATCATAAACTCAATCATAGCCACCAGTAAATACAATGTGGATCTATGAAACAACATATAGATATCAGGAAGACAATGAGCACTGAGGAGAGTGCCTCCAAAGTCTTCAATGTACTCATATAAAAGTGATATACTCCATCTCAACTTGGGAAGGGATGTTTTAAAGGAATGATGTGTCTCCAAACCCAAGGTATTCATCTGAAACCTCGATTTTACTAATCTAAAACACATGAATAGAGGAGTTGATTTCAAGCATGCTAGAAACTGTCTGATTGCCGATCATTGATGTATACCCTTAACATATGTGAGGGAACCCACCGATGACAAATATGGAGTGAAAGGTACCTATTACAATCTAACGAGTGTGAATAGATGAGATGGTTTTGAACACTCGTAGAATCAATCGATCAAGGGTCCTTGATATAAAACCACCATCGATCACTAGGAGGCCTCCCACTTAGGATTGCAAGCTCCAAGGTACTAGTTTGTTTCTAGATCCCACTCCTAGATAATGTCTTGAAGTTGATAGAAAGAGATCTATCAAAGGATGGCCTTGATGTATCCCCCATCAATCAACATGAAACATACACCAAGAGATGATATGAAGAGAGAGTATCACGAAGTACAATTGAGACAAGGATGGCCATCTCAGAAAGTCAACAAAAAAATAGATGGACGAATCAAGCTTAAAATTCCCTTGAACATATAGCATGACACAATGGTGACTTGGTAGTGAGACACAATAGTTGGATGAATATAGTGCAACAATGTAGGAGGCATTGAAGCACTCTCCATGATGACTAGAAGAGTAACCATTCAGAGGAGTATCTCTTACTCATATTACTGGGATGACTCCTAGGCAAGATAAAACCCAATTGTATTATGAAGACTCAAACAAGTGCCATGTATAAAGGAGAATTGACTGACACTTCCATTTTGAGAATAAACCATTGGTGAGAAACCCCCACTCTTTTTTTTTGTATTTTTTTCCCTCATTCATGGTTTAACGAGTGTGAAGGAGGAATCAAAGTATGCTCTGTCTCCTTCATGGTTTAATGAGAACTAAAGAAATATGCAAGTAATATCATTATGTGTTTTTCATTTAGTTTTAACGAGCCCAAAAAATAGACAAAATTGTACTTGATAGTGTATTTTTCATGTCCTTTTATGAGTCCAAAAAAGAGATAAATGTGTACTCGATGGGAGAGAATGAGTGGCTTAACAACATGCACCTAGGTTCCTAGTGTATGGAGCCAACCTAAGAAATATGAATGAAAATGGTACAGGAAAGTGAGATCCACTCTTAGCATCTGTTCTCTCCCTAGGTAGGTGGTTAAAAAATGGAGGCCAAATAATTCAAGAGGCAGATGGTCAAGGATACTGCATAGCGGTAAGATGGATGTGGGAAAAAAATAGTGCAACACCATGAATCATGACATGTGCAAAAAATGAAAAATAAACCATTAAGTAACAAGAATTTTTTTTGAGAACCCCCATGGGATATGGCCATAATATAAACGAAGAGAGGAAACTGAGGCTCAATATTCAAGTCATGGTGGGGCTAAAGGAGGGCTCTCGGGCCTACGGGAAGACACAACATGGGAACCAAATGGAAATCCATGTGTTAAATAGGGTTCCCATGAAGGGTAGGAACTACCGAACCAATTACAACATGCAAAAGGAGTGGCTAATGTCACAACTAGACGAGATCGAACCTAAGGCATAATGTCGGTAGAATGGATGGTTAATAATACAAAGTGGAAAATGCATGGACAAACCTATCCCTATATGCCAGCTTAGGAATATATAACTTAAGTTCAGTGGGTGTTTCCATCTTTATAAAAATTCCTTGTAATCATATCCACATACGTAAACTGGATTTTGGGGTCAAAAGTCATAGTGCAACAATGTAGGAGGCATTGAAGCACTCTCCATGATGATTGGAAGAGTAACCATTAAGAGGAGTATCTCCGACTCATATTACTGGGATGACTCCTAGGAAAGTTAAACATCAACTGTATGATCAAGACTCAAACAAGTGCCATGTATAAGGGCGGATTGACTGACACTTCCATTTTGAGAATAAACCATTGGTGAAAAACCCCCACTCTCTTATTTTTTGTATTTTTTCCCCTCATTTATTGTTTAACGAGTGCGAAAGAGGAATGAAAGTATTCTCTATCTCCTTCATGGTTTAATGAGAACTAAAGAATGATGCAAATAATATTATTATGTTTTTTTCATTCAGTTTTAACGAGCCCAAAAAATAGACAAAAGTGTACTCGATAGTGTATTTTCATGTCCTTTTACGAGTTCGAAAAAGAGATAAATGTTTACTCGATGGGAGAGAATGAGTGGCTTAACAACATGCTCCTAAGTTCCAAGTGCATAGAACAGACCTAAGCAAGATGAATGAAAATGGTACAGGAAAGTGAGATCCACTCTTAGCATCTGTTCTCTCCCTAGGTAGGTGGTTACAAATGGAGGCCAAATAATGAAAGAGACAAATGGTCAAGGATACTACATCGCCATAAGAGGGATATGGGAAAAAAATAGTGCAGCAACATGAAGCATGACGTGCGTAGAAAATGAAAAATAAACCATTAACTAACAATAATGTTTTTTGAGAACCCCCAATGGATATGGCCATAATATAGATGAAGAGAGGAAACTGAGGCTCAATATTCAAGTCATGGCAGGGCTAAAGGAGGGCTCTCAGGCCTACAGAAAGACACAACATGGGAACCAAATGGAAATCCAGGTGTTAACTAAGGTTCCCATGAAGGGTATGAACTATCGAACCAATTACGACATGCAAAAGGAGTGGCTAATGTCACAACTAGCCGGGATCGAACCTAAGGCATAATGTCGACATAATGGATGGTTAAAAATACAAAGAAGGAAATGCATGGAAAAACCTATATCTATATGCCATTTTAGGAATATATACCTTAAGTTTAGTGGGTGTTTCCATCTTCATAAAAAGTCCTTATAATCCTGTCCACACACGTAAACTGGATTTTGGGGTCAAAACACATAGTGAAATATAAAAATATAAAACATTTTTTAAGTTTTTGGATATGATATATGAAAAACAAAAGAACTCACACTAGACACCTATGTATAAGGAACTACACATATTGATGCTTTATGCTAAGGAGAGCCCATTTCTAGGCTTAGGCCAAGTTTCCTTTTCATAATTGATAAACTCATAAGATATTTTTGACATCATATGGCTCACCATGCTAGGACCATGCCACATAGGAATGAATATTTGCAACTGAATATGCTCATCATGAGTGGTTTTGTGAGATATAGAAGCTCCCTGATGTGATCCATCAAGACATGAAGGAAGTATGAAACATGAATCTTCGATGGAAGGGGTAGTAGAGAACTCGGTGGAAATTTCTGAAAAATGTAATCGATATGGAAAAGCTTCAAGACTGGGAGGTCTATTCGATTTCCAAGAAAATTCCCCCAGTCTCGGGTAAAGACTCATCATGTTAAATATTGTTTGTTCTAAATGAGGAAACGATGATTGATGCATCACCTCTTACTTTCTATTTTATATGGAAGACATGACTTCTAGGATGGCCTTATCTGAAGGCATTTTAGTATCTAGGAGATCATGTGAATGTGGAGATTCAACAACCCATTCGAGCATAGTAGGATGATCACACTCCATATGAGGACAGAGTTCCAGGCTAGTATTAGTGGATATCGATAGGATTCTAGATAGAAAATATCAACCGCGATGAGCAAAGTATTAGATCCATATGATTCAACATCCTCAACACGAGGTACCACCCAAGGATCAATAGACCTGAGGGATCCACTGGTAAATGAACAAATCATGTTGATAGGAGCGATATTTGCAATGGGAGATGATGGGGGAAGGGGAAAAGTTCTCATTAGTGAAGGATCTTTGAACATCAATTTACCAACATTCATGAAAGGATACTAAGTATCACCAACAAAGGGTACATTAGACCCTGCATTGGATCCAAGTTTTGGGGTACATAACGCAATATGATCTATCGTCACTATTTTCCCTTAATGAGGGAAGTGTAGGACCCTAAATATCGAAAAGACAACTGCAGTCATCTCATAGAACCAAGTACGTCTAAGTAGCAAATTGTACTCAAGAGGTGCATCGACAACCTCCACATAAACATAGATAGTCTTACCACCTAACTCGATGGGTAAGGTGGTGATTATTCCATGGGTTTGGAACATATGTCCGTTGAATGATTTCAGTAGTTTTGTAGACATGTTGATCTTAGGAGATCCAATGGCCTTCCAATAAGAAATTGACACGATGCAAGACGAGGCTCCTTCATCAATGTATATTCAGAAGATGTTTTTTCCCATTGTTTGCACTTTAATCTATAAGGCAACTTGATGGGAGAGCCTATGAGTACCTTGAGAAGAATCAAAGGTTATCAAAATTGACTATGAGGGATTAAACCCGCCAATGGAAGATATCAAGGATTTTTGATGTGTTGGGTAGCTTTGGAGAACTTCAAACGCTGACATCGCACACAGTGCCTGGTCCAAGTCTTCCACAATACTGTAGTTGTGGGAAACCCCTGTGTTGGGATTGTGTGTCATATTTTTAAGAACACCCTTCGGGGGGTGAAGCAGTGCATCAAAATATATATTTTTAATCTGAATAGGACCACCAGGCTATGAAGAAGATGTTTCTTCTAGCGCAACATGGGAAGGCTAAAAAATATCATATTTTTTTTCCCGAGTATGCAAATTAACCATTTGGTCACATAAAAATGGAGGCATTCGAGGAAGATCCCTCTTGGAGAGGGGTCCCTTCCATTGCCCCTTGCGGAGAGGTAGGATTTGTTGAAACCACATTTTGAGGTGGAGGGGGAGGATGGGTTAATACAAAAGGTTGTTTGGGGGGGAATTCTATGCCAAAAATCTATGGACCCCATCCTCTTGAGGACACTAGTGAGTAGGGTGGTCCTCCCCACAAATCATGTAGGGAAAATGAATATTCATTTATCTTTAGTGCCTCCCTCCTGGTTTTTCTGGGTGGGAGTAGTTCCTTAGGATTAAGATTATTCTTCTTGTTCCTTTTCTTCTTCCCTCCATGTTGCTGAGGATTCTTCGATTATGTGGACTGCACAGAATTCACCTTAGAGGTTTGAGTAGGTAATACAATATTTTGAGCACTAGTATGAGAAGCTAATGCATGTGACTTAATAGACATTTTTCCCATCTGATCAACTAACTGGTTTATAGAGGCATGTGAAACAAAACCAACCACATCATCTGCATGGGGTCCTGGGTTTGGTTTCTTTGGATTAGTCAATGAAAGAGGAGCATTTGGGATGATATCATAAAGTGTACCCGACTTCGAATAAATCATGCAAAATGGCCTGCTCCTCAGTGGTGACCCCGACCATAGCTACATCTGTGGAAATGGATGGTAGGAGGAACTTGGTGAACGACTCCATTAGGAGTTTTTCCGAAATTTGGGTCTTAATCATCCTATGTCTTCGTCTCGACTCATGTATATGATCAGAAATGTGAGTGGCATTATCTTGACATAGTGAAGTCAAGATCTCAGTTCCTATGGTGTACCATATGTGAAATTGATAATGCATTAATAAATTCATTGCCAGGTCGTTGAAGCTTTTAAAGGAACTACCTTTTAAATGAATGTACCATTTGGAGACATCTATGGTCAGGGTTCTTTGGAAAAGATGCAATGTCACGCTATCATCCATCAATGAGTTGGATGAACACCATAAGTGGTATGTCATGATGTGTGTGGAGGGGTCCTATCTCAGCTTACCATCGAATTTTGGGATATCAGATGGAAACTTGGAAGGAATTTTTGACCATGATGGGTCATGTGTAATAGGGTCATTTGTTAACCATGAAAAATCTAGTAAATCTAATGTTGTAAGGAAATACAATGGTGAAAATGAATACTGGGAGGGAGGTAAAGTCTCAGTTGCCCCATATGGACCTTGCAGTCCCCCTATATTGGTACTACTAGAGGGTTGGGGAGCTTCTGAAGAGTGGGTTCCCCCTGGGATGGTGGAACTTCTAGGAGCATGGCTTCTTCCAAGACCAAACATTCCCCCTAGGAGTAAATATGGAACCTCCAGGAAAAACATTCCCAAATTTAGTCCTAGGGAAGAAGCCCCGAGGACTTGATCTATTAAAAAATGGAAAATTTCCCCAAGGTGAAAAGTTTCTACCAAGGGATGTACCCCCGGGGAAAGGTGTGCTTACCTAAATAAAGGTAAATCCTCCAGAGGTATTGTTTTCCCCATCCTGAATAGGGACAGCCCCAAAACCACTAGGGATGTTCCATCCGAAAGGTGAACTAGCACATGATAATATCAGGCCACTCATAGGAATGGTGGAGGTGGAAGGAATTCCACTCCCCATGCTGAAACCATGTCTCATCCCCCCACCAAAAGAATATCCAAAGGTGGGCATTGGGATAGACATGATGGGTGTAGAAATGCTCGATAAACTAATGGATGGAAATGAATACACAACCGACATCCCCTAGATCAAGGGACTAATAGAAAATGGTGTGGATGGTATAGGTCCAATGGAGCTAAGGGGTGGTAATGTGGACATAACTTGGATTCCCCCAAAGGGATTTCCCCTAGTCCCACTTGATGATAGGCTCGTAGACTCAGCTACACTAGAAGAAACACTTGGCACTGACATGGTGGGAGGACGACTGAACAAAGAAAAAGGCTCACTAAATATTTCCCATACTTGGAATAATATAGGGGAATTTGGCTAAGTCAAAGGAGGATTAAAATTCTATGGAGGACATTCATATACCACTTATACTTCCAATTCTACTAAAATAGTCTCGTTAAATCAAAGTTGAGGCCCTTCAAATTCCTTGTCACCTATCACACACTATTTTAGAGGTGGTTGTACCTATGTGATTGTCTCAAGTCATCATAGTTGACATGAATGACAATGGATTCAACCACAATGATTAGTTTATGTGAAAATCAAACACAATTCAACCTAAGGCCGATGTAGACTCAGACTCAAAGAGCACACCCCTACAAATATAAGACAACAAAAAGTAAACCAATTGGCTCAAGGGACTTTCAAAAACCAACCCTATGGGGGAGATGAAGTCCTCACAATATTTTCTAGCAAAGTTATGAGGAGAAGTTATGATGATCTATGGGAAATAGCCCTAACTGGTGCAAGTACGCTTTATTAAGGCGGGCACCCTTTAGGGGAATTGAGACCGTGAATGAATGTTTTTCCCAAGTACTACAGGAACATTCCACTTGTAGTCACCTCTATAGCTCCCTAGGAGAGGTCACTAAGGCCATAAATGATTTAAGGGCTAAATTTCGTAAATGGGCTAATTTTCCATGGTTTTTCCCAAAAAGCGATTCACCATATATATATTAAAAACATTCACCCAAATTCCATAGAATAAAAATCTTTTACCTTAACAATCGCCAAAATTTTATAGAAAATATATAAAATCCTTATAAATTTGAATATTTTTACCAAACTATCGCCAACCATTTTGCATTTTGCATATTAAGGAATAATAAGATTATCCGAGGCTTCTATCTTTTAATATAAATTTCCATCCTTAAAATTATCCTTGACTAAGGCTACCACCTAGCACTCAATGGTTGGGCGAGAACTCGTAGGTATGATCAAATGTAAGGGAAGGGTAACAAATCCCAAAGCTTTTAAGGTGTTAACCAATAGACCCCCTGTAAATGTAGCAATCGAAGTGGTATTGCAAACACCAAACCAAGAAGATATGGGTAATTTCTCTACTTTCCCCGATGCAACCTCATGCTTAACTCCTATGTTAGAGGAGGCTCCTGACACATTGGTTGCAAGAATGAATTTTAACGCTCTTTAATGACTCTAGGTTTCATTTTGTGGCCTTGGAGAGTTTACTCTCCAATCCTAATCCAAGGCCCTAAGCCTATATAATTTTGGTTCACTATAAAAAGGAAGATGTCTAATTGATTTTCGATTACAATTTCTTTTTAAGGTTTTTTCTTAAGTCCAAGGGTAGCGGATGAAACTTTAGTGATGTTTTGAGTCTTTACCCAAACAAGAAAATGCAAGAATGATAATGCAATTCATTCACTTCGATGAAATCTAGCTATGGGAGGGAGAGAGATCCTTTTCCTTTTCTTTGAAAACTTTTAGAAACAAAACCTCATACATACCAAGAAGCCAACAATAACTTCAGATTTGAAACCAAACAATGTACCTAAGAAATTCTCTTCACTAGTGCTTCAAATACAAATCCAGCATGCAACAAATATTTTTGTCTTTTTGATATTTTTCCAATTGAAATGTAACAATTCCTGATATAAGAAAGAAAAAAAAGTGCAAAAGGAAAACCAATAACAAAAAACAAGAAAAGGGGATGTAGGATATTTGGAATGAGGGAAAATCATCCCACTCCAATGTCAGTATATAGATCACACCTAAAACTTTAAAAAATCTAATGGAGATCTAGAGTTTGGGAGAAGAATTTGCAGGGACTATACTACACTCTGTATCTTCCAGAATCTTATGATATAATATATCAAAAGAAATCCCCAAAAATAATATTTCTAATTGATTTGGTCTAGATACAATCTAAATTCTCTATCAAAAGATATTAGCCAAACAGTCCATGTGGCCGTCACGAAAAATATGCAAAATAACCAATTTTAAATCAACGATAACTTTTCTTTCCGAACACCAATTTGGACAATTTTTTTTTTTTTAATTGGAAACAATTTCAATAGAAATCCCGATATATAATTATTTACTTCATATTCTATATATAAAGTTACAAAATTTTATTTGAATGTCACATCCCTCTTTTAAGACAAAAAATCAAAAGATCCAAAGAATAAAGCAAAGGATCTCCCTAGTGGAGTCGCTAGTTCTGTTATGGGATAAATCTCACATGGATCTTGTTGAATACATAGTAATATCTCCCTAGGATCTTCCCTTGATCCTAGACATAAGAGGGTTTAGACTTCTACGGTTCTTCTAGATCTAGATTCAAACACATGGATTCATTACTAACCTAAGGAGTGGTGGAGATTGCATACCTTTATCGTAGGTTGTCCTTTGTATATCCTGGTTGTTGTAGTCCTAAAACTCCATATCCAAGCTCCAAAACCTTTCTCCTACATACAAAATACAAGAAATACCTCTCTACCTCTCTACTTGGGATTATAATCTTGGATCTAATTTCACTCTAATTAGATTTATAATAGAATTAATTAGATCTAAACATTTATTAATTGAACACAAATGATATGGAGGAAAATCATTGATATATTGATAAAATAGAGAAATTACATCATAAATACCTTATTGATGATTATTCCTCCTAGTTTCAGGTTCCCAATGCTCCTCCTTAGCCTCTTGATCTTCTCTTTATATTTTGACAACATAACCACCCTCAAAACTCTCCCTCCCATCTCCTTGATTTGTCCTCTTCTTGTAGGATTTTAGTAGAGATTGGAGTAGGGTTCATGACATGTGAATTAGGTGTATACAAGTCATGGATAGCTTGATAGCACGTGAAATAAGAATTACAAGTCATAGATAGGATTAATGACATGTGAACTAAGAAATTACAAGTCATGCATAAGTTTCATGCTTAATTATGATATTTTGCTAACTTATTATGAACGTTTTCTCTATTATGAGTTTTTTTCTCAAGTTCCATGCTCAATTATGAACTTTTTCTAGCTCACCATGAACATTGTTTTCAATTATGAGTTTATTCTCATTATGAAATAATTATTATTTCATAATTGTGAAATTGTGACAAAATAATTATTTCTTTGTGAAATAATTATGAGAATTTTACTCAATTATGTAATTCTAGCCTCATAACATCTAATAACATGCTTTCAAAACCTATGGTGAAAAATACAAGTATAACAATATGTCAATTGTGATACCATTAGGGTTTATTTAAGGCCTGTCAACCCTAAGGTTCTTATGGTTTCTCAAGTCATGACATTGATGGTAGTTGTTGGTTACTATTCTCCTTTACCATCTGAGTTATTGACCCAGGGTTCATATCTTTTGGGTTTCCAACAAAGCTTCTAAAACTACCAGCCCTCCTAGTAAACCAGAAGGCAACACAGTACACAGTGAATTGCACAGTCTCACCTGAGATAACTTTAAATGGGTGGTTGTAAGACTCAGGTGTTTACAACCTACGATTGAGTATGAGATAGGGGTTTATTAATTAGATCCATATACTACTAATTGTGATTGAAATCTACTATTATTCACAGGCACATATTTGTCTCTCACAGTTTAATTCCCGAACAACACAATTGTATTTCATAACAATGTATTAACTCATTCATTAAGAATAACAATTAACCATTGAAAGAAAACAAAGATATACATGCATTCATCACATTACACAAATATTACCGTGGTTCACCCCCTCTTGGGCTACGTCCACAAAGATTTGTCTCTTGGATCTTTTATTATGGTAGTTCTTCATCTCCAGTGCCGCGCACTTACAATTATCCTTAGATGGGTAAGATCTGTATGAGGCGAACTAGATCGCACTAGGATCCATAACCTGTGATCTAATCCTTAGATCTTCCTTCTCTCCTCTATTCTTATCTCAACATCTTATGAAAATGTTTCATAATAGTATTACATAACACATCATATCATACATATTATGATGGAATATTACAAAAGCTGAACTAATACAAAAGAAAACCCATCCTCTATATGATACCTGCATATATCTATTATATATATTGGGCTCTTCAGCCATTTACAATGTATTACCAAAACCCTAACCCTACTGACGTTAGGTCTTCCTCCCATAAGCACGTGGTGTTCTTCCTCCAGCTGTTGCTTTCCTTGTGCACACTTTCTTGCATGCACACATGTTGCTCTTCCTCCAATAATTGCTTTCCTTCTGCATGCTTTCTTGTATGTGTGCATCTTGTTCTTCCTCCAATTGTTACTTCAGTTTCTGAATGATTTATTTCCCACGATGATCCTTGTTTCCACTTTGGTCTGGTGCAAACAGGCCCCCAACACTGACATGTGACTCGCCCCAAGTCACCTAATCCTTCTGAGCTTCTTTGATCTCCTTGGTGATCGTCTGGAAGTTTTCCTTGAGCTCTGTTTCTTTTGTTAGTGCCTGCGTGGTCTTCTTATTGATGGTTTCTACTACCTGAACAGCCACTTCGTTAGTCAGTAATCCTACGCATTCGGCCTGAGTCTGTGCTATCTGTTTTCTATCTTCTTCTTCCTATGCGAGTATTTCTGCTACTTGTTCCTGTAGTGGCTCTATTTGAGTCTAGCGCTCATGTTTCTGTGTTTGTGCAGTTATAAGTTCTGCATGCATCTTCTTCATCTCCTGCGTCCCTTTGAATCGTTGTGGGATTGGTATGGTCTTCTGCCTATGTTTGAGTTCTTGGATCGTTGCATTGATCATTTCCTCTTCCTTGTCCCAACATTGGTCCTATGGGTCCTCCTCCAACCTTGTCCAAAGTTGCGTTGATTTATCAAGAAATTAAATTGTTGTGCTAACCTGCTATTCCATCTCCTACATCTGTGTTGTTTTTTCTTGATTCCTTTTCTCCTTCACTACTTGTGGAGTGGTTGGTGTGAGATGTTCACGGAGATTCTCGATCTCCTTCTGATACTGATCAATTGTCTGTGTAATCTGGTCAATCTTTCCTGCTATTGGAATTTCATTTCCTTGCACGGTGATTGGGAGTTTCTCAAAAATTCTTCCCACTCTTCATTTCTGTTTGTTCCTGCATTATTTTTCCTCCTATGTTTCGAGCTTGGCCTACTCACAAACTTTTTCTAGTGCCTCCTGCTTCTTTGTTGCTTGCTGTAACTCGACTACGTTTTTATGTGCATGATACTATACCTCGTGGTCGATGCTAACCTGCAATTTGTGTATTGCCCTTGATGGAATCCATGTCAAGACCAATTGGATGTGGTCTAAATCCTTCAAGGGTGTCTGCCCCATGATTTCATACATGTGCAACATGCTAGGTTTAATGTAAATCGTTGCATTTGCGTGTGGCATGGAGTGGATTGGATCTCATTCTTGTACCTACACTCTTTCTTTGGTATGTATTGTCGGTGGCTCTATGCCTCTGCTATTGCTTTTTGTCTGTGCTTCCCCAAATTTCTTGAGGAACTATCCCATTTCTGTCAGCTCTTTTTACATTTTATCCCTACGATGTGTTGCATGATCTAAATCTTCTGCTAGGCAATCCTGGACAATTATGGAAATCATTTCCCCATCATCCTCCGTGATCATATATTCTGTAGATGCTTGTTGCGCCTTTGATTTCTTGCGTGCACCTCCTGCCTGCGCGGTTGGTCTCTTATTTCCCCCTGGTTCCTGTGTGATGGGGTTTGGGGCAGTCTCTTACGCTCCCTTAGCTTGTTTCAGTTGTCTGTTGGGTAGTCTCTTTCTGGCCCTTTTGGGTTCATTTCTTGTTGAACCCTTATTTTTCCTGAATTGGCTTGCCTTGGCCCTTTCTTGGTTTCTTGGGCACTTTTTCTAGAAGCTACGTTTCCACTTGTTCTGCCTCTCGTTCTGTTGTTTCTTCTGGTACTTCTCGGGCAATGGATGGGATCCTCCATTCATCAGGCCATTCGTTGATGACCATGTCGATATCACCCTATGTGATGAAATAGCGCATATGTAGCCACTGTTCATCTGGATCTTTCCTTGGTTGTATCCACATTGTTTGGCATGTGGCTCAAAAGTTAGCGATGTTCGCATATCGCGCGATAGCCTCTGGTGGTATTCTCCATGATCAAATGATATATTCTTGTATATCCCGTAGGTATGATTCAAATATGATTCCGTTATCCCTCTTATGCCTGGCCTACGGCCCAGATCTTAGTAATAGGTATCTTTCTCCCACTGGCTATGGTCTGAAAATTACATACCCTGGTTCTTGCCATCCCATGAAGGCTATTAGGGTGATCAACCATGAGTAATGGAACTCTATGCCTAGGTCATGCGCATCCTTCCAGTCCTCTTGAAATAAGTTCAATAGATATGGCACCCAACTCATAGACGTGTCTTCTGTGCACTGAGCTACAACTGCAATGATTCTTGTTGGTACTTCGTCTTTGCGACGTTTTCGGAGCAATTTGCAGACCAAGATATTTGCACCCAATTGTGTAGCTCCATTGTTGATTCATTTGATCATGATGCCCCTCGTTCCCCTGGCGGTGTCATATTTCTTCTTCATTTCTTCTGACAACGCTTTCTCCTTGGATTTGCTGTCCAAAATCAACGCCGGATCCATACCCTGGGTTGGTAAAACTATGATTTTTTTCATAAGGTCAATAGTTATGGGGACAAGTTTGTCTAGACATATGTCCCCTCCATGTGTGACTGCTAATAGTTGCTTGACACATGTTGTCACATAGTGGCCTCTACCAAAATGTGGTAACTTCAACAAACCTAAGATTCATGTTCTATCTAGCCCAGCTGCCCACTTGTGTGGCTGGTTGATCATTTCTCCAAGTCAGGTTACGCCTATGGTCTGCATAAAGACCCTCTTTGCAAGTTCCAGGAACTTGGTTTCATCTGATACATCATGGTATGAATATTTGAGCTTCCCTACGTGACCCAGTAGCTTCGGTTCTAGCTATAATCCAGCTGGTATGCGTGGTAGAACAATTTATGCTACAGGTTTCTTACGGGGTGAGATCGATATCTGAACCATGTCTTCCTATTGCGGTGGCTGGTTCGAAGTTCCAACAACTTCTGATTGTTCCCCCATCAACCATTATGGCAGGAATTTGCAACAGTCTCCTCTACTGGTTGACCTGAGATGGTCGTTTGAGACACATTTGGTTGCACTGTTGCTTCCAGATTGGTGTCATTCCATTAACTTCCAGAACTGCTTTGGTGCTTTTTGGTTGCACTTCCTATTGGGTTTCCACTTCCTCGTTCTGAGGCACTTGTATCGCTGCTGGCGTATCCACTTTGATGGCCTCTGCTTGTGGTTGTTGAATCTCTTCCAGTATTAGTGTAGAGTTCACCAGTATCGTGTCTGGGGATGGTATTTTTTCGATGTCGATGATCTCTGGCTGTTGTTGTTCATTCTCTTCTAGCATTCCTGATGACCTAGTTTGAACCCTAGTCAGTCTGGCTATCTGGCTTGATTCTGCTAGCTTCGGTAGTGCCATAGTGGTGAATGTCGAACATTTGCTGAGTTTGAATAACTTCGGTGAGATCTGTGGTCTCGCTCTCTTTGTTTTGGATGCTATTACTCTCTCTCTATTTTCCTTTCGCGAATAGATGAGTTGCTCCCGTGCTCATGTGTTGTATGGGCTTGTCACGAATCTTGTCGAGGATGCTTCCTCCATTATGCATTTAATGCATCATTACTGTGGGTTCAATGCATCTGTGGTGGTTTCATACTTTCCATTACGTTTTCTTTGCTGTCTCTTGTTGGCATGTTTAATGTGATGTCCCATCGATCCTTTCCATGCTTTAATTCTTCTTAGTGTTGTCCTGTCGTACTACTTTTGCCGAATTTTTGTTTCCTGCTTGTTTTCCCTTTGTATGTAATTGTTGTTCATGCCTTTGTGGAATTTGTGTTTCGAATGTCATATGGCCTTTCTATCTCTAGTGTGCTGTGTGCTTTTTAATCTTGTTTCCTTTTTGTTTTCTTTTTTATTTTAACAATTTTATTTTTTTTCTACTACGCGGTGGGTGGTTGACTGTCCTTATACAACTTCATTCAGCTCCCATTGATCATTCCTCTAAGGTATGTTCCTGCTAAATCTCATAACTGTACAACTCCTCCATCTGTGACATATTTTACCTTGTATGGTTCTAGCCAATGCATTCTAAGCTTCCTTGGGTGTTGAAATGACTTGCTCTTGTAGAGTTGTACTAGATCTCCTTCCTTGAACATTTTCTCCTTGATGTATCGATCGTGCCAAGATTTTTCTCTTTCTTTCTGCAATTGTTGATGGAATCCTACAAATATTCAGTCTTCTTCCATTGACAATAACTGATTCAATCTTTCATGTAATGTGCCTCATTTTTTCATTTGTGTGATAGTTGCTACGCGTAAGATGGGTACTAAATTTTTTAATGGCACTACTACTTCTTGGCCATAGACTAGTTTGAATGGTGTGTGCCCTGTCAAAATTTTGCATGTGGTCCTATACACCCATAATATTGTTGGTACTTTGAGTTCCCAGTTGTCTCTATTGACATTATAGATCTTTGTTGGTGCGTTCTCCAAATTTTTTTTGAAGGCTTCTACTATGCCATTTTCCTGTGGATGATACAGTGTGCTCTTCTCGTGATGAACTTCAAACTCTTTAGTCATCATGTGGATGGTGTTTTATATGAAGTGTGTGTGTCTTGTTCGCTCATCAAAACTATTGGGCACCCAAATCTAGTGATTACTTGTTGAAACAAGAAGAGTGCAGTTGTCTCTACGCTGCAATCTTTTACTAGTGAGGCTTCCACCCATCTTGTTAGGTATTCCGTCACGATGATAATGTATCTTTCCCCTATCCTTTTGGTTGGTGGGTTAATTGGTCCCACAAAGTCTATTTCCCATTTGTCAAATTCCTGTAATGTTACTTGTGGTCGTAGTGGCATCTCATCTGTTCTGTTGGGTTTTCCTACTCTTTGATAGACATCGCATCTCTGACAGTACTCTTTTGAGTCCCTGTGAATCGTTGGCCACCATAGTCCTGCACATAGTACCTTTTGTGTGGTATCTTTTCCGTCATAATTCCCTCCCACGATTCCCTTGTGGGCTTCTGCTAAAATTATTGGTCGTTCGTTCTCTAATACGTACCTTCGTAAGATGTTGTCTACACCCATATTGTATAGGTGTCCTGTGATCAGTTGATAGTCGGTTGCATGGACTACCAGGTTATTCTTCTATGCGGTGGTATATTATTGTAGTGCAGTATCTGTTCTTAAGTACTGGATGATCTCTGTGAAGTAGTCATCAACAATATTTATTGAGAATAATTGTTCATCCAGAAAGTTGACTTCTAAATTCATAGGTTCTTCTCCATTTGTGACCCTGGACAAGTGGTCAGGGTTTGCATTCAGTTTTTCTGGTTTAACTATTACTTCAAAATCAAATTCTTGAAATAGTAGTAACCATCGCCAGATTCTCCCCCCCAACATTGGTTTGTTGACTAGGTATTGCAGGGCTGAGTGAACTATAAACATCTTAAAGTGTTTTCCCAATAGGTAATGTCTGAAATTCTGCGGTGCATAAACCATGGCTAGGCCTTCTCTTTCTGTCATGTTATAATTATGTTCCAAGTCTGATAACTTTGTTCTTCTGAACGTTATTGGGTGATCCAAGTATCCTTCTCATGGATGCGCTAAGATAGCTCCTAGTTCTATCGCTGATGCATCTACATGCACATGGAATGTATCTTCCCAATCTAGAAATACTAATATCAGTGCAGTAACCATATTTTCCTTCAGCGTATCCAGACCATGTTGACACTCGTCATTCGATTGATACTTTGTATCCTTCCTTAACAGTTTTTCCATTGGTGTTGTGATCTGAGCATACCCTTTGATGAATTTCCTATAATATCTCGTGTGCCCTAAGGTTTCTCTTAGCTAACAGACTATTTTTGGTGTTGGTAACTTAACAGTGATTGCGATCTTGGCCGGAGCCACTAACAAGCCTTGTTTGCATACTATATGGCCCAATAGTATCCCAAACAGTGTTCCAAATATGCATTTCTTGATGTCAGTGATATCTGGAATTGTCTACATCTCTCTAACATTAGTCGTAACACTTCCACATGGTTTTTCAATAGACTATAAACTGTCAAGTCATCCAGGTATACTTTGAGAAACTGACGGATGAATTCCTTAAATGCTACGATGACCACTCTGGAGAATATTGTGGGTGCATTCTTTAGTTCAAATGGCATGACTGTGTAATGATAATTGTTGGTTGTGGAGCCTGATTATCTTCCTGATTTAAAGGTATTTTTCTTTCAGCCGTGTTTATACCCCATGAAGTATTTACACCCCAGAAGTATGCACACTCTTCCACGCGGGGGAGTGTAGAGGGGGGGTACCCCCTCTGCGGGGTCCGGGGGGTCCATCCCCCTGGCTGGGGGGTTTGGGGGAAAGCGGGCCCCCAGCGGGGGTTCGGGGGTGAAGCCCCCGAAGCAAAAATTGCCTTGTAAAAGTATATTGTAATTTCATTGTAAATCTGGACCATTCATTATAAGGTTGCAGATCTAACGGTAGAGATTATGTTAGGGTTTTTTTCCCTAGAAGGAAACCCTCTTTTATGAGG
>ML778037.1:165462-182647 GCA_009831015.1 Picea engelmannii
AGCGGGTTTTGTTGTAGGTTGTATCCCTTCATTTGCTGGATAATAATAAAGGAAGGACCTGGCAATTTCTCTGGTGGACGTAGCCCACACTGGGTGAACCACGTAAATCTGTGTCTCTCTTGTATTGTGTGTCTTCTATTTTTGTTTCTGCATTTGTTTTATTTTATTGCTCCGCGGTCCTATTTTTCTAACAATAATATCCCCATTCCATCGCAAACGTGGTCTTGTGTCTTTCCTCATGTGCTATCTTAATCTGATGGTAGCCTGAGAATCCATCGGTGAATGAGTAAGCTTCATGTCCCCCCACATTCTCTAACACTTCATCCATGAACGGTGTAGGGAATAGGTCGTGTAGGCATGCATCATTCAACTTCCACAAGTCGATGCATATCCTGATCCCTCTTCCTTGTTTCTTGTCCTGTACTACCATCGGGCTTATCCATTCTAATTCCTCAACTGGTTTGATGATGTCGGCTTTGAGCATTCTATCGATATCATATTTAAATTTCTATTTATATATGGGGTTTAGTCACTAGGGTCACTATCTAATAGGTCTCGCTTCAAGTCTAAGTGGACCTATATTCATCTCTCCTAATTCTCCAACTATACCCTTCATCTCTGTAAATGTTGTGGGAAAAAGGTCACTATATTCACGCAACAATTTTGTGATGATTTCTACTATTTGATCATACCATTAGTCTCCAATGCTAACCATTTTTGGCTTCTCAATTTTCCCAATGTCAATGTTATTTACCTTGATTGGCGTGGAAATGAATTCTGATTCTATGGGTGGTCCTTCCACATCTCTTTCACCTTCTACTTATTTGATATGAATATCGCGTGGATCATCTTCATCTGCTTCTTCCTCCTTTACATGGTAACATGACAATAGTTCCTTGACTGTCTATTTATTCCACTGTTGCTTTTCTGTGATAAATTCTATTTCTGGTTCTTTGATGAATATTACTCCTCTGATCCGTTTGAGGACTGTGTCTATGTTGGGGTTCTCATGCTCTAATGAGAAAGTGATTGTGAAGTTCTATTGCAATTTCCCTCATGTTGTAGCTCCTTTGCGCAATTCATGGTCTCTATACTAGTTCGCCGGTATGCCCTCTAAAGTATGTATGAAGTGATGAGGCCATTCCTCCGGTGGTGTCATTTTACACAATGTTTTTCACTTTGCCAAGTGTTCCGTTGGTGCCTCTTGTCCTTTGTATTTCTGTTGTTCATTGTATTCATGTTTTGCCTCGAACCTTATGTGCAGTAGTCACTTACATTGATACCAATATGTGATGGTCGCTTTATGTGTGCCCCACCATCTTGCGGGTGTGGCCTTGAGTGCTAAATCAAGTGCTAATAGTCATTGGTTTTCTAATACTTTGTCTTCATATTGTGTCAATAATGTTTCCAAATCATTTAGTCTATGGAAACTGGGTGGTTCTTTGATTTCTATGCCTACCCATCTTACTACACGGTCTATTCTTGCACATCTTCACATGGATACTTCGTGTAGTCTTTGTTGCCATTTTTCTAACTCAGTGTCTGAGTCTGTTGTGCATGAAGTAATGCTACACCAACTTTGTACCTCGTATGGAGTTGGGTTTACGTCATCGTCATCGTGCACAGTTGTTATGTACAACTTGCCAATCTCCTCTAAGTCTAGGCAAGTGAGTTCTACGAACCTCTCCCCTTCCGATGGATCTAGTGGTGCTATGATTTTGTATTCTCTGGATTCAAATGTCATTTTTCTGGTTTTCAAATTGATTATGGCCTGGTTGTCAAACATCCAATCCAGACCAAGCAATGTTGGGTAAGGTGTTGTATCGTCTACTATTTCAATGACTTCAAAGTCTTCTTTAGTGCACACTCCATCAAGATATACTGTTACTCCTTTCAGTCTACCTATTTGTAGGACTCTATGCTGGTTTGCTAGTTTCAATTGGACATTTGAGTATCCCAGTGTTGGCTCTCCCATACATTGCCATGTCTTCTTTGGTAATACATTCACTTCAGATTCTAGGTCTAGTATAATTTCTCCCATATTGAAATCCCCAATGTTAGCATTTAGTCTAAATTCCTTACTTCTTCTTCTTCTTATGTGTAGGTGCTTGACATTTTTTGGTTCTACCTTTTGTTCTATCTTGTTGCTACATTTCTCTAGTATGTTTTGCAATATTTTCACAGATTAAGGATCACTTAATACTTTCACGCATGATTGAAAAAAGCCTTTGATTTTACTTACTTGTCCCTTGGGCTGCATTCCATTGGTATGATCCAGTGATGGCGACATCTGATATTCTGGGGCTTCCTTGAATGGTTGCATAGTTGAAGTCGATGTTGTGTCCTACTTATGAAATTATTGTCTGGCTTCCTTAAAGGTATCCTTTTCTTTTGGCGCATTGAACTACTTTCTTGGTTCAATGTTCTTCTTTACCCATTGGTTCTGTGTTGGTTCCTGTCGAACTGCGTCAGTGCCTGTTTTCATTCCTCCACGAGTGACTATGTTGATATTTTTTCCATCATCCCTTGCTTCGGTTGAAATCCACTGAACATTCTGATTGTTTTGGTTTCTATTTTCCTAAATCTTTACTAGTAGTGTCGAACATTCCTCTATATCATGGTCCGATGCGTGAAAATACATATAAGTTGCTGGTGGAAGTGGACATTCCCATGCATAATGTCCTAGTTGCTGACCATTGTGACATGTGACTGGTCCTCTATCGTGTCTAAAACCTCCTCTGTCTCATCCTCCTCCTCGTTATCCTACTCGGTCACCTCTCGACACGTTATATTGTGGTGCTTGATTGTACTGTGTAGTATTGTACTGGGGCTGTGTCGGGTTATACTACGGTTGCACATTATTATATGGTTGTTGTGTAGTATTGTATCACTGCTACGCAATGTTGTATGGAGCTGGGGCTTGATTGAACTATGCGGTTGCTTTCCCAACCATCATTTCGGCCTGCACCTTGTATGCATTTGATGTTCTTTCCCACATCAGCTCCATAGTTCTACAATCCTTGTCGTTGTGGCCCACTGAATTACAAAAGGTGCAGTATGAATTCTTTGGAACTATTTGGTATTTCTACATCATCGTGTAGTGATAAGGGTCATGACCGGTTTCTTGCATATTTCTCACCATAATCCTCGTTGTGGTAGTGGATTTGGCATACCTGTTGCCATATACTACGTGAATGTTGGGCATTCGTTCTCGTGGTGTCCTTCTGTCCTGCATGTGGTGCACCAAAAAACTTCTCGTTTGTCCTTGTTCTTATTCTGGTTCAATTGAAATGTTAGATTCTTCAAATCCTCCTTCAATTCCTCAATATTTGGGTTCATCTACTGGTACTGGTTCTCTTCCAGTTGCAAGGCTACCTGCAGAGCCTCTGCCTGCATCTAAAATTTCTATTGTCGTAAGAGATATTTTATGTGTGGGAGTAGTGAGTTGAAAAAAAAGTGTCAATGTTGCATCTCGGTCATAAGGTATTTTAGTTTTCCCTTTAGTTTCTTGAATCTCTGGTCAATATCCCATACAAACTCTCTTGGTTTTTGTCTTATCTCGATCATCTCATTCATATAATGATCCTTTGAGATCAGCTTCTAGAACTCATTAATCTGTAGCTTATTAATGTCTACCAGTATCCTTTGCATCCCAGGGGCATTGTTTGTGTCGAGACTCATATACCAGTCTAGCGTGTGGTCTCTAAGCGTAATCGCTAGCTGCACGAGTTTGGTATCTTCATCAGTGATATTCTTTTCCTCCCAGTTCTTTGCACAAATGAACAAATGCTTCTCAGGGTTTTCTGCTGCTTCCCCTTGAAATTCTAATAATCTGATAGTGGGATCATGTCCTGCCATTCTGAATACTGAACTACTGCCTCCTCCGTGCGATGTAGATACTTGACTAGTGTTGCATGAATTGGCTCCTCTAGTTGTTGCTCCTTGTGTAGATGTACTTCATGCTGTCGAGATTCCTCCGAACTTTAGTTGTCTAAACAGTGGTGTTCTCTTTGGTGTATTAGTCCCGCATGGGTTTGTGGGTTCCACACTGACATTAATATGGATAGGATGGTTGCCTTCTCCTCTCGTTCTTGGGCCTCTCGTCTTCCTCTCATATGTTGCGTGTGGTATTTCCTCAATATTCTCCACAGCTCGAAGATCCTCTACCTCTTCCTCATCGCTTACCAAGCCTTCCCTCGTGGCTACGACTCTATTCTTGGTATTCACCTTATATGATGATGCCAAGATCCACTTGAGTTGGTTGTCATCCATCATGATCGGGTCCAAGGTTTCCTCCTCCTTATTTCCTTTATTATTACCTCCTTCCATTTATCCTCTCTCTGTCAGTGTTTCCCCCCTTCCCCCATGCACGCACATAAGTTTAACTGTCTGATTCCATTGTCATTACACCTTTGCTATATAGCAGTATCTTAATAGAAGTATAAAAGTATTGAATGTACCTTCCTCAAGGTCCACGTATAATTTATTGCTCTACTGCACTGTATGACTTCACTGTGTCAACTACAAATTTAGTGATGACACCTGCCACTATACTGTCAAGCCAAAAGTCTACTGCACGGGTTGATTTGTTGTTCACCTGCTATAACTGCTCAATTTGTACTGGGGTCCAATCTAGTTGTCGAATCTGGTTTGTCATGTGGTTATCCTTCAACCTTAGTATCCACTCGTGTAGTAGATGTAGAAAATCACAGAAAAAAGACTTCGTGTAAATTAGTAAACATGTATTTGTCCAAATATTTGCGAGGTGTGAGTCTAGGGTTTCTATTGTCTTTCTGTGCAAACTCTAGCTCGTTGGTTCTCAACCAGCCTTTGATTTTTTCTTTCATGGGGTTCCAAGGTCTCAACATTCCCTTCTAATGGGTCATTGCTCCTCTTGATTCACTCGTTCTTTTCTCATTCAATCTATCTCATCTACTCAGTCCTCTCTTATTCCTATTAACACGGCAATGAAACCATTTGTTGGTTACTATTCTCCTTTATCGTCTAATTTATTGACCCCATGTTCATGTGTTTTGGGTTTCCAAAAAAACCTCTAAAACTATCGGCCCTCCTAGTAAACCAGAAAGCAACACAGTACATAGAGTGCACTGCGCAGTCTCACCCAAGATAACTTTAAATAGGTGGTTGTAAGACTCATGTGTTTACAACCTAAGATTGAGTATGCGATAGGGGTTTATTAATTAGATCCATATACTATGAATTGTGATTTCAATCTACTATTATTCACAGGCGCATATTTATCTCTCAGATTTTAATTCCCGAACAACAAAATCGTATTTCATAACAATGTATTAACTCATTCATTAAGCATAACAATTAACTATTGAAAGAAAACAAAGATATACATGCATTCATCACATTACACAAATATTATTGTGGTTCACCCCCTCCTGGGCTACATCCACAAATATTTGTCTCTTGGATCTTTTATTATGGTAGTTCTACATCTCCAGTGCCACCCACTTACAATTCTCTAGATGGGTAAGATCTGTATGAGGCGAACTAGATCACACCAGGCTCCACAACCTGCAATATAATCCTTATATCTTCCTTCTCTCCTATGTTCTTAGCTCAAAAACTTACGAAAATGGTTCATAATAGTATTACATAATGCATCAGCTCGTACATATTATGATGGAATATTACAAAAGTTGAACTAACACAAAAAGCGAACCCACCCTCTATATGATACCTGCATATCTCTATTTATATATATCGGGCTCTTTAGCCATTTAAAATGTATTACCAAAACCCCAACCCTATCGATGTTAGGTCTTCCTCCCATGTGCGCGTGATGTTCTTCCTCCGAATGTTGCTTTCCTTGCACCCTCTTTATTGCATGCACGCATGTTGTTCTTCCTCCTACTATCTCTTTCCTTGTGCACGCTTTCTTGCATGTGCGCATGTTGTTCTTCCTCCAGCCGTTACTTCAGTTTCTGAACACTTTCTTTCCCATGATCATCCTTCTTTCCACTTCGTCCTGGTGCCAACAGTAGCCCCTAGTTCAATTAAGGTATTTGGGATGGTGGTCATGTTGATCTGAACATTGACTATGGGACTTCTAGGGTATGAATATTTTGTTGTCGAAACTTCATTGAGCATTTGTTCTACCAATTTTCCTATCACATGCACAATTTAGGGATCTTTCCTTTTTCTTCTTAGTCTTTGTAGGAATAAATCCTTAACGAATTTAAAGTATATTGGTACATCTTTGATATCTTAGAAGAGAGATATCCAAACACACACGTTATTGAGTTCCCCCGAGAAGCTAGATTCCAGTTGAGTAGTGTTGGAAAATTGGTTGTCATTGATGTCAACTATAGAAGAAGTCCAGAAGCTTCTAGAAGTGATGGATGTATTTGAAGAAGTCTCCAAAGTGGTCCCCTTATGGAGTAGCTTCAAGCATGGCCCTCATAGGAAGAAGCTTTGAATAATTATACAAGAAGCCTTGGAAATATGCTTAAGTGGTTAAGAATCCCTGGAGGCATGGTCATGAAGCGTGAAGTTAATTGAAAAAAATAACATGAAGGACATTGAAAATGAATTCAGAACCTTAATAAATTGATAATACTTTTCATGTTGTTTCCAATGGTAGGTGGTGTTCCACATGGTTCCTCACGATTGAGAAGTTATACCATATTAAAGATGAAGCCCCGAAGTATGGTTAAAAATACCCTAAACCATTGCAACAAGAAGCTATAAGTCGGCCCCAAATCAGGAAAAGGATAAAAATGGTTGCAACAAGAATTTACAAGTCAACCCTAAATTCAAGTAAAGGAGGCACTTGGAATAGTATAAATACACTCAATAGCCTCTCATTTGGATCATGAAATCAAGAACGTATGTGATCTCTTAGAGAAACTAAAGTAGAGGAGGAGTGTGAAGGAGGCAAGTCTCAGAGTCGCATATTGGAAAATGGTTTTTAGAGAACCCTATTTGAGTAGACCCTTTTGAGTTATGTAAATGGCATTTCATAAGGACCCTGTAGGTTGCACATGAATCGTCACATGATGCCCTACTATTTTCCTAGTCCATTCCAACGAGGTTGAGGAAACGTTTGAAGAAGGTGAGTGTCTCTTGATGTTGAAGTTGAGGAGGGTTTGATGATATGAGATATTCTGCACCAGGTTCTTTACATGATAAAAGGTATGGTTTTCTATATATTTTGATGTGCATATCTTGGAAGTTTTTGGCATATGAGGAATATCTTGGAGGTCTTAGCACATGCTTGATGCATATTTTGGCACGTGTATGATGCATGTTTTGGCACAAGGTTTGAGGCATATCTTGGAAGGTATGACACATGTTTAAGGCATGGATTGGAGGTTTTTGGAATATGAGGGATATCTTGGAGTTCTTGGCACATGCTTGATGCATATTTCGGCACATTTTTTATGCATATTTCGGCACATGGTTTGAGGAATATCTTGAGGTGTTTGGCACATGTTTGAGGCATCTCTTGGCACATGGTTTGATGCACATATTGGTGATTTTGGAAATATGGTTTGGAGGACATTCTTAGATATAATGGAATAATATTTATGTGGTTGCTGGTTTGAACCAATTTTAATGACGATGATGTATCAATATCAATGACAATAATAGTGACAGGTTGATTCTCTCATTTATATTTTTGGGAGGAAGGAAGGGGAAAGGAAATGGGGTTGGATCCTCCTTCTAGTTGGTGCTAGTGAATATAGAGAGTTTGAGCTTCCTTTAGGTTGGATATTGTAAACTAGGGTGTTTGAGCCTCCTTTCAATTGGTGCTGGAGAATCTAGAGAGTTGGAGCTTCCTTCAGGTTGGAGCTTGTAAACTAGGGTGTTGGAGCCTCCTTCCAGTTGAAGTTGGAGATTTTAGGGAGTTGTAGCTTCCTTTAGGTCATAGCTTGTAAATAGGGGGTTGGTGCCTCCTTCCAGTTGGTGCTTACTGTGTATGTAATATTCAAGATATATATTAAAAATCGTTATGTGGTTTTCTCCCATTTGGTTTTCCACATAAAACTCTTGTGTATTGTGTATATGTGGTTATATGTTGATGATATCTTGAATGCAATCATACGTGATAAATTGTTGATAACTTCATGTTTACATGTTATGGTTAAAAATGGTAAAAAGTTCTCAATACAGATTCACCCCCCCTCAGTATTGGTGAATATTCCAACAAGTAGGAGGTTTGCTGATATTTACTCTTTCTGGAAAAGGTGGGTTTCGCACCTCCTTCTACTTTTGATCTGAGTTCAAAGTAGGGCGTTGTTCGATTGAAGGATTTTCAAGTGGATATTCTTCTTCGTAGTATTCTATAGTTATTGATGAGGCTCACTAATTTATGGTTTTCCTAGATCTTAAGTGTATATACTGACATTCCACGGAAGTGGTAGAGTAAGCGACATTCCTAGCCTTGGGATGTGTTTTTAACGTCAACCTGAAGACTGTTCAATGTTGTCTTCACATTGCTCACAAACTTTCTACCGTCTGTATAGTTAGCGCTATTGTTGCAGTAAGGAGTCGACCACCACTCTGCATCTAGGCTGCTGCAAATGTCTACATTAACAGAAATATGATCAACAGGACAATAGTATTAATCTGCCCCGCAGGCAAAGACGATGAATGCTTTCCATGGAAGCCGACCATTTTCATGGCTGGAGACAAGACTCCACTCATGGTAGTTACAGAGAGAGAAACGGTAGATTAAAAGCGCGTTGAGTAACAAAAACATTTCAAAGTTTTGTACACAAATTATCTTCATAAAATTCAATTAACAAAAAGATATCATATTTATATTTTTAAATAAAATTATGAGAATTTTGAAAGATATAAGCTTTTGTTGTATATACAATATGAGTAGGTTTAATGGTTTGGAACATGTGTTTCCTTTTAAGAGGTTATAAATTCAAATCCAGGAAACTAGGGTATGTATACCTTCTTAGACTTTAAAAATTCCCTTCTCTTATAGACTACATTGCATAGATAACCTTAAGCTCATGCAATAACGATGATATGAACCTCCAGATAACTGTGACATGGATGACCTTCCCTTCCCTAAAAGATACATTGTTTCCCTTTCCTTATAGGCTGCATTGCATGGATAACTTTAAGTTCCTGTGATGAGGATAATACAGGTGATGTTGTGTGATGAAGCTGAGCTGCTAGGGTGAATTTCCAATTGTTTTTAAGTTTAGATATGAGTTTTTCTTTGTGTCTATAGAATCGTCTTGAGTAAGGAAAAATCTTTATAGTTATATGGAGTTTTGAGTTCAAATTTTTCAAGAAGCAAAAATCCATTTAGTTTTACTTTACAATTATTTTTATTTAAATAGAAGAAATAGAAAAAATAAAATAGAAAAAATTATAGGACATATTATATTTTACATAGAGAGGTCCTTAGTTCTCAATTTTTTGAGTTCGCATTTGCATTGAAATTGAATGCAAAAGTATAAAACCAAATGAAAGACATGAGCTTTGATAAAAACAATAATGGATCCATATCCAACCAATATGATCTTTCCTCGTCATTATTTATTGCAAATTAAATCTTAAAAAATCCAATGAAAATCAGCAATGGTGATCATGTAACCTTAGTTAAATCTCTGATGGTTTTCCTTGAGATTGATGTAATATAAGTGCTTGGAAAGCCTTCTCATTAGGGAACTCCCTTCTTGGGTTTTAATTGCATTTTGTCCTATGTATATCTATCCAATTTGGGCTACCTTTTACCCAAATTGCTTATTGTTTGTATTAAAGTCATAGTTATCTTCTAGGAGACTAGGGGTCATTAGGGAACCCCTTTCTTGGGTTTTAATTTCATTTTTTCCTATGTATATCTATCCAACTTGGGCTACCTTTCATCCAAATTGCTTATTATTTGTATTAAGATCATAGTTATCTTCTAGGAGCCTAGGGGTCAATCTACTAATAAAACAAGTTTATGTCATATTTGTTGATGGAGTAGATGTGTTATACTCATTTAAGTTTGGACTAATTACACTCAATAAATTGTTAAGAAATGAGTTTATTTTTTTTAGATAATTAATTATTTTTTTTAAGCAATTAATTAATTAATTAATAGGTAAAAAAGAATCCAAATTCCAACCCTGTTTGGATGACTGTCTTCCATAGTACTTACTACTCATCTCACACATAATCCTACTCCTCGGTTAGGCTTGACGTGAACAAATATATCCATTTAAAAGCTCAAGCCAAATTATACAGCCTCATTTTGTAGTCTCGTCCAAGCCAAAGAAGAACTTCTTGTAGTGCAAGCTAGATCAAAAATTCTTGCAAGGTTTTGTTAACAAAAAAAAAAAATACAGATGTCGTCATATCATTCAACAATTTTTTTGTTTTTTCAGCAAATACACCTCTAAAATATTGGAGATGGATTCTCATTGACGTTTTGAGTACTTTCACGCACTGAAACAACAGACAACTAGTGCCATCGGGCTGACTTTGATGGACAATTTGGGGTTAGTTCCTACCATACGTTCCTTTCTCCTGTAAAGCTACAAAAGAATAAACTGCAGAGTCTTTAGACAACCCACGTGTTTCCACGTATCCCATTGGATTCTCCATTTCAAAAAATTTCCACCAAGGACTATGTTTTCATGCAATGCTTGTTCATTATAGCTAGTGGAAAAAGAGAGGCAAAACTTTTCAAATATATCTCTAAAATATTATAAAACTCTTTTATGCAATTTAATACAACACAAAGTAGTTTTGTCATGAAAGTTACATATACAATGTATATGTGAGAATAATGTCAAACAAGAGAATCTTAAATGATTTCTCTAAGAAACACTCACGTTTAGTTGAAAATGGAAGAGGTTTCTCAAGAAACACATTACTTACCAAGAAGACAGAAACATGTGCCAAAAACAAGGTTTTAACCTGCTTTTTTTAAGTAACGAATTTCATTGAGTAACACCTCTTAAAGGTCATGTTACTAATGACTTAAGTTGTATTTTAACCAATTAAACACTAAAGCAACATCACTAGAAGCACGGTATCATCTTGTAATTTTGATTTACCATTACCTATGTAGTTATTGTATTGTGATGAAAATTAATAAGTTATAAATATGTGTGAACATAAAGTGAAAGGAACCTAAAAATTTTAACAATCATAAAATTTTACATTGACAAGGATGAGTGACACCAAATTTCAACCTTACAAGTTCCTCTCCCTCATCAAATTTTGGGTTTCTATATTGCTTCCACTTTTGTACACTGAAACTTATGGCTTGCATTTATTCATCTATTATACATGTATGGAAATGCATCATGAACTTTAAACTATTTTAATATTGATTAAAGGTGTAGTTATATGTAGGATAATTTATTGGAGTTTTCTCTCACTCCATATCTAGTGCAATAAAACAACATGTATATAGAAGATAATTTTGATAATCAAAACCACTTGATCTTCAACAAAAACAAATTTAATCATTTTCTAAAGGATTTAAATAATGAATTAAATTTTTTATCAATTAAAGACAATATTGAATACCTTTATCATAATATATGATAACCCTCTCTACTTCCAATAACAAGTTCTCTATTGAGGTGTTGGGTAAAAAGGAAAATAGAATGACCAACTCTTGGTATGATAAAGAGTGTAAGATTGCTAAAATATCTATTAGTGATGCTTCTAAGGAGTCCCTAAAATCCAACACGATAAATAGGTACAAATAACTAATTAAAAGAAAAAAAAAGTACTATAGAAGTAGAAAGAAAGAGAAGATTTTACACCTCTCTAAGCTAGATCCTAAAAACTTATGGAGGCAAATTCTAACTCATAAAACTAATGAAAAAAATATGATTACTTTGAGAGACTATAATTCCTACCTTAAAAATATTTATGAATTCCTTGATGTCATGAACAAGATTCAAACACTTTCTAGAGAGGAAGAAGCCTTTCTTTAAAAGACAAATAGTTTGGAGTTAAACATCTTGCAAAAGGGAAAGCTAAGGACATTGAAGGTGACCAAGCAGAAATCCTAAAAGTTGAAGGGCCTATCCTCATCCCTTACATTTACAAGCTCTTCAATTTAATAGTCAAGAAGAGTTTCCCTAAACGGGTGAAATCATGAAGATGGGTTACACTTTTGTTTGTTTTATGAGAAAAAAAAATGTATTTTCACAAGTTATTCAACTTCCGACATACAAAAGTATTTTTTTATTTAGAATTTCACTTTACAGTAAAAACAAAACTTGTGAAGAATTGTGTTAGTTTTCCAATGACTATTTTTCAATTTTTTTTGTCACGATTTGATATGTCAATTTGACAATTGTTTAACAGTGTGTTCCTTAAACATGAAATGAATGATAACGAGTTACTTATTTCTACAACAATGTATCTATTATTAAAATTATGTTTTTAAGAAACAAAATATACTGCAACAATCTACAGAGACTCTGTTTTATTATGACTATAATTTTGAATCTAACGGATGAATATTATAATTTCTAGAATTTTTTGAAGTTGACCAAGCTGAAAACGTTGCATATTTTAAACACATGTTTTTATACACGTTGTAGCTATCTTAATTTTTACTTAAAACTAAAATCTAAATATACCCTTTTGAAAAGAACCGTTTAGGGATTATGAATATATTTTTTTCCAAATTTTTCACTGTATATTTTTAGAGATACCGATATTTCATTTTACCGAATCATAATGTTTCCTGAAAATATTATGTAGTGATATTTTAAAAAAAATAAATAAAATTAGATAAAAATAAAGAAAATGAAAAAAAATTATACGAATTGAAAGTAGATTCAATTTTGGAAATGCTGGTGTCATTTTCGAAACCAAATTCTCATTATTTGCAGGAGTCCACAACCTCCGAAGTTCAGTTAAGCTTGGGGCAATTCTTTGGTTTTAGTTTTCAGTCCCAATTTCCTTTTTTCGGCCAAAATAATATTTCGGCCGAAAAAATAATATTTCAGCCGAAAAAATCTAACAGAAACCATCAAAACTAAATGGTTTCCAAGTTTTTCGGCCGAAAAACCAGTCTTTCGGCCTAAAAACCATTCTTTCGGCCGAAAAACAATTCTTTTGGCCGAAAGATGGTCAAACGAATTCCGTCCATTGGAAAAAATGAAACGACACATCGTATCATTTTCTTTCGCGCCAAATTGTATAAATAGGCTTTCGGCTGAACACATTTAACACAATTCATCGGATGGAAAGACAGATGTAAGCTCGAGAATAGGGATTTCAAAGCATTTCTATTACTAATTGCAACTGTATTCTTTTCTTTCTTTATTTATTCCCTCTATTCCATAGGCTTAATCGGAGGATCGATATCGATATATGGTGGTTTTCTAGAGCACTTAAACAAAGTTTCGAATCATCTTTTTGGTTTTTGTTGAATAAGGTAAATGATGTTTGTTCAAGTTTTTATTGGAATAACAATTTATATGTTGAAAGATAAATGTTAGCATTTTTTCAAGGTGAAGTCTTTGTTGAACATATATTTTACAGATAACTATAAAAGTCATGGGAAACAAAAGTTTGTGCAAGAGAAAATATGATCACACTCGAGATGATACTCGCCAAATCGAACAAAGGAAAGATCTTTATCGGAGAAAGAAACAAGAACGTCCAAATATTGAAGAAAGAAACGATGATAATGTCAATAGCGATTTTCGACAAGAAGAATTTCAACCAGGTATGCATGCACATATGATGATTGAGCACACGACACACATTGGGACTGTATTCAAAAAGTACAAAATTCAAAGTATATAATTCAAAATAAAAATATTGTAAATAATATAATTGATTGCAATTACAATTTGATGTTTTTCAAAAAACATAAATAGATTTGTCTCATAATGTCGAAGAAGATGTTGAAACTGAAATTGAATCAGAAGAGGAATCACCTATAGGTATGTGTACACAAATTTAGATTAATACAAGATGAACACTCAAGTATATATAACTTAGTGAATTTGTGTTCGGATTATGTTTTTTAATATAAACTTTAAATTGAAATATGCAGGAGAATCTATCAACATTGATGATGTAATATTAGAAAATGTTGATACTGACAAATTTGGGAAGAAAAAAGCTAAGCATTATATAAGATATCGAACTAAGAATATGTATAATACTTATTTCAAAGATGAATTAGTAACAGTACAAGATCAACTTTTATTTTCTCTATTGAAGTCAAGAAATTTAAAAGAAGCTACATCATTATTGGGTATTCAAAAGTCGACATAGGATACAAAGGTGCAACATAATGTCTTTAACAATATAACTAGTGTATTAAAAGCTTTTGGAAAATCTCGAAAAGAAGATGTCCGTGTTGCACATAAAACGTTACAAACAACAATTGTTTTAGGGAGAAATATAAAAGATTGTTTGACACTACACATGGAAAAAACTTTGGGAATGTCAAGAAAAACATTACACAAACATAGAAAATTTCATTTCCAAATAGATGTAAATAATGAATTGGCTTGTTCGACAGTGATTTCTAGACAACCCTACAAAGATAGACTTGCAGAAAATGTTAAAGAATTGGCCCGTAATTGTTGGTTGGAAGAATCTCGTGTTTCACCACATACAAGGGATGTGTTGCGTCGAAGAATAGCATGAAATCAATATGAATAACATCCAAAACATATATTGCCAATGACACAAATAGAGTTGTTTAATAAGTTCAAATAAGAGCACAAAAAAGTTAAAATCTCTATCAATACATTTGTGCAACAAAAACCATGGTTTGTTAGACCCATCATTGTCTGTGACACGTGTTGTTTTCGTTATCATGTGGAGTTTGAGTTGTATTATGACACTTTTTTGGATTTTGGTAAAACTTTATGGCCAGGTTCACCTCCTCCTTCCATAGTTCATGTTTTTTATATCTAAAATTCTATGTGAAAGAGAAGATGATGATTTATTTTACAAAACAAAATGTGTTGGTGGAACGAAATGTGATCGTTGTGGAAATATAAGTTTGTTTCATTCAAAGTATCATATTGATATGAATGATCAATCATTTTCTAATATAAGAGTCAATTGGAAGAGATATGAATATTTGAGCAGCACGACTCCACATTCTTCAAATGTTATTTCCAAAAGGCTTGATTTGAAGGTAGATAAAATCTATTTAATAGAGTTTTTGAAGAAGTTTGAGGAAGAAATCTATAAATACACCAAGAATTCACATAGAGCTCAATGGCAAGATCTACAATTCAAACAATCCCGTGAAGTGTTTCCACCAGGGACAATTTTTTCTGTAGTTGATTTTGCAGAGAATTACACATTCGCTGCACAAAACGAAATATAGAGTGAATATTATCATTCTGATCAAGTCACCATATTTGTCCACGTTCTATATAGACATTCTCAACGGAGTCTTCCAAACATAGAAAGCACCAACGACAATCGACATGTTATTAAAGAATATCATTTTTATATAAGTGATGATCAAACACACGACACACATTATGTACAACATTGTTTTGATAAATTTTATGATTCATTTAAAGAACATGAAATCATATTTGATCGAAATTGGATATGGTTTGATGGGCGTGCAGGTCAGTTCAAATCTGCACGATCATTCTATTGGTTATGTCGTCTTCATAAAAAATTAAATATTACACATTGTTGGAATTTTTTTGAGACTGGTCATGGAAAAGGAGAGCATGACGGTGTAGGAGCATGTATAAAACGAGCGCTTCGAAGGTATCAGCTGAACCCTCATGCCGATCAATTTGAATCTACTGAACAAGTTGTTGAATGGTGCAACATGGCGCTAATCCATGAATATAATCCGTCCAGGGATGTCCGCAGGTGTGTCTATATATAAATGATACATGTATGTACACATGATATATAAATTTGAACGTGTTCAAATTTATATTCAATCTTCAATCATTTTCTTGAGAGATTTCAAGTTAACAAGTTCTTATCTTGTGCAGGTATTTTTGGCATGTTCGAATCGAAGATGTAAATAGATCAATCTCATATGATGCCAGTACAATACCTCGGACAAGAAAAAAACATTCAGTTAAAACAAAAAGTTTTCAAAATGGGTTTGCATTTGATAGACGAAATGACTCTTGTTTTTGTTCAGTTTGCATAGACAGCTCAGAATCTATAGATATTTGCGAGAACGAAAATGCAGGATATGTTAAAGCTTAGAGACATATTGAATTTAATGTAAAAGGGAAAATGTCACTTTCAAGATTAGAGGATATGGAATCAAATGAAACTATAGTGTCAGCTGATGGCGATAGAGTTTTTGATCTTGTTAGAGAATGTAAAATTTTTATGTTTAAATTTTTTCAAATAACTTGTAGATACATACTTGTGTGATAATCTAACACGAATTAATTGTTGTCCAATATATCCAATTATTTGGAGGATATTTTTTTTCCATAGTTGCACCTATAGACAACACTGAAAATGTGAAATATTATTTGATGCGATGCACGGAACAAAAGATGAGGCTATTAGAAGATTTTGATGATAACGGTTTTATATATGAAAGAGGATCCATTGTATTGAAAGGATATTTTTTTCAAGAAACCCATCAAACCAATACTCATGTTCACTTTCAAGACTACCAGTCAGATGTCACAAGTTGTCAATATAGTCATTTGCTATGTGCAGTGCACATAAAGTTAATAGAAGTTCAATAAAAAAAAAAAAAAGGTTAGAAAATGGAAAATGTCCAAAGTCGATCATGAACGAATAATTGAAGATGGAATACCATTACGTTGTTTTTAAACAAACTTGGCACACGTGTACATTCCATAATTTTTAATTTTTCATTGAAAGTACATTTCAGATTTTGATAACTTGTTTTGACTATCTTCAAACATATTTCCAATTATGATATTTATAAAAATGATACTATGTATAAAAAACTCACTTGATACTATGTATACTATTTCCAACCTCTAATTTAATTGTACCAATGACCCAGAAAAATGTCTTGATACATAAAATCATAGTTCGTGGAAGATTAGAAACACCAATAGTGGTTGATTTAATGTTCACCGGATATTTTAGGATCTCTTACATCACATGCTCCAACCATACATCCATTCATGTTTAACTAGGAACCTTTGAAGTGTTCATTTTCCATTCAAAAACAAAATCCCTCAATCTTTAAATAAATATAACCACCTTGTGCTAGTTTAGT
>ML778037.1:189935-206843 GCA_009831015.1 Picea engelmannii
GTCCTAACCATGGATTTTCTTATTGTAGCAGTGATATCCTCATTCATATAACCTATTCTCTTGAAAACCTTGGCAAGGTGATCTTTTTCCTATTCAAGGTGGCCTTCATCAAAGATATTAATGGCTCTTAGTGATAGGATGTTTTGAACTCCTATATTTTAAGTGGGATGGTGATAATATTTTGCATGAAAATAACTATCTATGTGAGTTTTCTTCTTGTATACTTCATGCACATGGTTCCGATATTGATTCTTTTGAATTAGTACATCCAAAATGGGATGTTATTATTCTCCTCCAATTCCATAGTGAACTTAATGTCCTTTGAGATATAGTTAAGGTGCTCAAAGAATTTGTTCAACTCTTATTTTATGCGAGGCCATATCACATTAGTATAATATACATACCTTTTACATCTCTTGGGATTCATGGGGTATGAGTCCAATTCTCTTATTTCAAAATTTTCCATAAAAATGTTGGCCACCATAGAGGACCCATTGCAATACCACGGAAATATGTTGAGGAAATATTGCAACTAGATTTAATATACACAAATATAAATTGGTCAAGACTCATATTAATGTAGGTGTACAGTTATCTTCGGAAAAATGTCCCAAGACAAAAGAAGAGGTAGAGTACATGTCTCATGTTCCTATACAAGTGTTTTTGAAATTTTTATGTATGCCATTTTCTATACTAGACCGGACACTACCCATGCATCACTTGAGAGATTTAAGTACAAATTGTTGGATAGTTGTGGATATAGTTGAACTAAATACATAATTTTGAAATATTTTATGGTGACCTAAAGTTACATAAAGGGACCTAATTTTACYATAAMSTAARGGATTTCCACTRAGGGATACATAAAGAGAYCTAATTTTACTATTAACTAAGRGATTTYCACTAAGAKAKTTATACCTRATTGTTACATAAAGGAACCATATTTCCACTAAGGGATTTCTTAACTATAAACTCCCTAACTCCCTTGCTTGATATAGTTTCCCCATTAAGAGAATGACTAAAACTAGCTACCTAATGTTCAAGCACAAGAGACTACTAACATGAAAGAAAATTTGCTACCCATTGCTTAATGGGGGTTGGCATAAATATGCCAATTCTTGGCTAAATCATTTGAGAATGGAGAAAGAGATCACTCTACAAAATATTGATATACCATTAAAAATACTATTAAATAGAAATTCAATGAAATATCAATTTACTTATGAAGAGTTTTTGTTAACTAGAAGGTAGGGATAAAATGTTATTTCTAACATAAAAACTCCCATACGATATGGGTTTTCATTAGAAAATGTTTCTACTATGAGTGGATATATCACTAGTGTTAGGTCACATGGCCCTCATAACATTATGATTCCTTGTTTCCTCACATAGTTCCTACCATGTTTAAATTATGCCTACATGATGCAAGAGCATCGCCAACTCATCAAGCGATCTGACACATCAAGCGGAGATCAGCTGGATAAACAAAACCAAATTTTTGAAGTGCTTTGGGATTGTAGCGCAAGTCTTTTAATAAATCCATTTATGAAGGCGCATTGTATATTGTATTGGACCTTGAGCCCTTAAGCTCTCGTCCTTTGGTAGATAGGAGGCATTTAATCTAGTTAATGCTGGTAGATAGGATTTTAAGTCTAGATTTGACAGTTTAGGAGTTCGAGAGGGAAAACGGATATAGACACCCTCATTGTGCATTGTAACAGGATCAAGCATTCAAAAGAAGAGAAGAGAAAGAAGAGAATATTGTATGAAGAACACCCATGTACAGGCATTTTGAATTAATAGAAGGAATCTTTGATTCAAATTCATGGTTGTGTTGTTTTCTCTGTGTATTGATGTTGTGCTCACGAATGTTTGCTTTCTTGTTATGCATTTCTTTGTATATGTTGTGCATGTGATTTCATGTTTCAACTTGAAGTCTGGAAGCAAGAGAGATTGAGGTTCAATTGTTTCTCTATCTGAGCCAGGAGATTCCTACAAAGTGTGCAGTTGAAGTCATCCGCATGGAGTGCGTTGATGAAGGCTCAGTAGTTTAACTTTTGTTCTCATTCTCCCCGAAGTGGAAGTGGGTTGTTGAATCCATGCAAGAAGTGCGCAGGCTGAATGAGAGCCTCAGTTGTGAAACTGAGCTGAAGCATTGAAGGAATGCTGCTACAGTATATGCAGAGAAAAAGGAAGCTCGAATAGTTGAAGTGTTTGCAGGCTTGCCGCAAGGTGTGCGCGCAGAGGACCCCGTTGAGGTTGAAGCCATTTTAGCAAAGCTCAGGAAGGATAGGCCTCTGAGTCGTTGAAGATCGGCATAAGCAAGTGTGATTTGAAGTCAGGAAGAAACGTTGCAGGTTGACGAAGTGGCGAAGGAATCTCGGGAAGGAACCGCTTATTTCTTTTCGCGAGGATTACCAAAGGAGGAACGGACAGTCGAAATCTTCTGAAGAGATTTCGCGAAGTTCCGAGGACCGTCAGATCTTGCAGAGGTGTAAGGAGGTTATGGCCGAAAGATTCCGAAGAGGTTGAAGCTCAGGAGGGGCAGGACTGTCGGTTCAGAATCACGGGAACCGTCGGATCTACACGAGGTCTCATGTCTCGCAGACTCGTGAGTTGAAGTCCCAAAAGTCGTGTAGCCAGAGTGGCGAGATCGTGAGACGCGATAAGATCCGAGCCATTCATTGTGGAGGACACATGTAAGGAGATCCTCATCTCGCAGACTCGGATGTTGGAGGATAGAAAGGGAAACCTTTGGTTTCGCGAGGAGCGAAGAGGCGAGAAGTCGTAATCCATCCAGCGGAAGGGGGCATGTGTCAGAGATCGGTGATCTCGTGAGTTCGGGAGCTCGCAGGGTGAACAACCAAGTGTTTGGCATTAAAAGTCATGAGGCACGAGGATGTGAAGAGGTGAGAGATTCGTGCAATTCAAGGATTCGGTTACAGGACAACAGACAATAATAGCCAAAAGAATGCCTCTGCAATACCTTCCCCGTGCCTTCCAAATATGGCATACTTCAATCTTCTTCGAGTTCCAAATAAGAATACGATTATAAACAGGCGAAGCAAGCTGCCAGGGACACCTAAAATTATGGGTATTTTCCTTGGAGACTTTTTGGGTGGTGGTGGAGGCACAACATGGAGTTTTGGTGGTGGAGGCGATGGATTAAAGAACCATTTCTCCTCATATTGAACAATGCAGCTTCTCGCCAAACCCCGAGCTCCAAGTCTTCCAGTATTATTTTTGAACAATTGATCGATTTTTGTTGAGAGACATGTCTTGCAGTCGGCAAGGGATATATCTTCCCAGCACTGCGCCAGACCTAGTGAAACTGGTGCAGTGCTGGGGATGTGTTTTTAACGTCAACCTGCCTTGGCCATTGGCCATACACACAAGTACTAAACCTACCTTGGGATGTGTTTTTAACGTCAACCTGAAGACTGTTCAACGCTGTCTTCACATTGCTCACAAACTTTCTACCGTCTGTATAGTTAGCATTATTGTTGCAGTAAGGAGTCGGCCACCACTCTGCATCTAGGCTGCTGCAAATGTCACATTAACAAAAATATGATCAACAGGACAACAATATTAATCTGCCCCGCAGGCAAAGACGATGAATGCTTTCCATGGAAGCCGACCATTTTCTTGGCTGGAGATAGGACTCCACTCATGGTAGTTACAGAGAGAGAAACGGTATATTAAAAGCGCGTTGAGTAACAAAAACATTTCAAAGTTTTGTACACAAATTATCTTCATAAAATTCAATTAACAAAAAGATATCATATTTATATTTTTAAATAAAATTATGAGAATTTTGAAAGATAGAAGCTTTTGTTGTATATACAGTATGAGTGGGTTTAATGGTTTGGAACATGTGTTTCCTCTTAAAAAGTTATAAGTTCAAATTCAGGAAACTAGAGTATGTATACCTTTGTAGACTTTACCAATTCCCTTCTCTTATAGACTACATTACATAAATAACCTTAAGCTCGTTGCATTGCATAAATAACCTTAAGTTCGTGTGATGAGGATGATACGGGTGATGTTGTGTGATGAAGCTAAACTGCTACGGTGAATTTCCAATTGTTTTTAAGTTTAGATATGAGTTTTTCTTTGTATCTATAGAGTCGTCTTGAGTAAGGAAAAATCTTTATAGTTATATGGAGTTTTGAGTTCAAATTTTTCAAGAAGCAAAAATCCATTTAGTTTTACTTTGCAATTATTTTTATTTAAATAGAAGAAATAGAAAAAATAAAATAGAAGAAATTATAGTATATATTATATTTTACATAGAGAGGTCCTTAGTTCTCAATTTTTTGAGTTCGCATTCACATTGAAATTGAATGCAAAAGTATAAAGCCAAATGAAAGACATGAGCTTTGATAAAAACAATAATGGAACCATATCCAACCAATATGATCTTTCCTCGTCATTATTTATTGCAATCCAATGAAAATGAGCAATGGTGATCATGTAATCTTAGTTAAATCTGTGATGGTTTTCCTTGAGATTGATGTAATATAAGTGCTTGGAAAGCCTTCTCATTAGGGAACCCCCTTCTTGAGTTTTAATTGCATTTTGTCCTATGTATATCTATCCAATTTGGGCTACCTTTTACCCAAATTGCTTATTGTTTGTATTAAAGTCATAGTTATCTTCTAGGAGACTAGGGGTCATTAGGGAACCCCTTCTTGGGTTTTAATTACATTTTTTCCTATGTATATCTATCCAACTTGGACTACCTTTCACCCAAATTGCTTATTATTTGTATTAAGATCATAGTTATCTTCTAGTAGCTTAGGGGTCAATCTATTAATAGAATAAGTTTGTCATATTTGTTGATAGAGTAGATGTGCTATACTCGTTTAAGTTTGGACTAATTACACTTAATAAATTATTAAGAAATTAGTTTATTTTTTTTAAATAATTAATTATTTTTTTTAAACAATTAATTAATTAATTAATAGATAGATAAAAAAGAATCCAAATTCCAACCCTGCTTGTATGACTCTCTTCCATAGTACTTACTACTCATCTCACACATAATCCTACTCCTCGGTTAGGCTTGACGTGAACAAATATAATCTCACACATAATCCTACTCCTCGGTTAGGCTTGACGTGAACAAATATATCCATTTAAAAGCTCAAGCCAAATTATACAGCCTCATTTTGTAGACTCGTCCAAGCCAAAGAAGAACTTCTTGTAGTGCAAGCTAGATCAAAACTTCTTGCAAGGTTTTGTTAACCAAAAAAAAATACAGATGTCGTCAGATCATTCAACAATTTTTTTGTTTTTTCAGCAAATACACCTCTAAAATATTGGAGATGGATTCTCATTGACGTTTTGAGTACTTTCACGCACTGAAACAACAGACAATTAGTGCCATCGGGCTGACTTTGATGGACAATTTCGGGTTAGTTCCTACCATACGTTCCTTTCTCCTGTAAAGCTACAAAAGAATAAACTGCAAAGTCTCTAGACAACCCACATGTTTCCACGTATCCCATTGGACTCTCCATTTCAAAAAATTTCCAGCAAGGACTATGTGTTCATGCAATGCTTGTTCATTATAGCTAGTGGAAAAAGAGAGGCAAAACTTTTCAAATATATATCTAAAATATTATAAAACTCTTTTATTCAATTTAATACAACGCAAGGTAGTTTTTTCATGAAAGTTACATATACAATGTATATGTGAGAATAATGTCAAACAAGAGAATCTTAAATGGTTTCTCTAAGAAACACTCACGTTTAGTTGAAAATGGAAGAGGTTTATCAAGAAACACATTACTTACCAAGAAGACAGAAACATGTGCCAAAAACAAGGTTTTAACCTAACGAATTTCATTGAGTAACACCTCTTAAAGGTCATGTTACTAATGACTTAAGTTGTATTTTAACCAATTAAACACTAAAACAACATCACTAGAAGCACGGTATCATCTTGTAATTTTGATCTACCATTACCTATGTAGTTATTTAATTGTGATGAAAATTGATAAGCTATAAATATGTGTGAACATAAAGTCAAAGGAACCTAAAAATTTTAACAATCATAAAATTTTACATTGACAAGGATGAGTGACACCAAATTTCAACCTTACAAGTTCCTCTCCCTCATCAAATTTTCGGTTTTTATATTGCTTCCACTTTTGCACACTGAAACTTATGGCTTTCATTTATTCATCTATTATACATGTATGGAAATGCATCATGAACTTTAAACTATTTTAATATTGATTAAAGGTGTAGTTATATGTATGATAATTCATTGGAGTTTTCTCTCACTCCATATCTAGTGCAATAAAACAACATGTATATAGAAGATAATTTTGATAACCAAAACCACTTGATCTTCAACAAAAACAAATTTAATCATTTTCTAAAGGATTTAAATAATGAATTAAAATTTTTATCAATTAAACACAATATTGAATACCTTTATCATAATATATGATAACCTTTTCTACTTCTAATAACAAGTTCTCTATTGAGGTTTTGGGTAAAAAGGAAAATAGAATGACCAACTCTTGGTATGATAAAGAGTGTAAGATTGCTAAAATATCTATTAGTGATGCTTCTAAGGAGTCCCTAAAATCCAACAAGATAAATAGGTACAAATAACTAATTAAAAGAAGAAAAAAAAAGTACTATAGAAGTAGAAAGAAAGAGAAGATTTTACACCTCTCTAAGCTAGATCCTAAAAACTTATGGAGGCAAATTCTAACTCATAAAACTAATGAAAAGAATATGATTACTTTGAGAGACTATAATTCCTACCTTAAAAATATTTATGAATTCCTTGATGTCATGAACAAGATTCAGACACTTTCTACAGAGGAAGAAGCCTTTCTTTAAAAGACAGAGTTTGGGGTTAAACATCTTGCAAAAGGGAAAGCTAAGGACATTGAAGGTGACCAAGCAGAAATCCTAAAAGTTGAAGGGCCTATCCTCATCCCTTACATTTACAAGCTCTTCAATTTAATAGTCAAGAAGAGTTTCCCTAAACGGGTGAAATCATGAAGATGGGTTACACTTTTGCTTGTTTTATGAGAAAAAAAAAATGTATTTTCACAAGTTATTCATCTTCCGACATACAAAAGTATTTTTTTTATTTAGAATTTCACTTTACAGTAAAAACAAAACTTGTGAAGAGTTGTGTTAGTTTTCCAATGACTATTTTTCAATTTTTTTTATCACGATTTGATATGTCAATTTGACAATTGTTTAACAGTATGTTTCTTAAACATGAAATGAATGATAATGAGTTACTTATTTCTACAACAATGTATCTATTATTAAACTTATGTTTTTAAGAAACGAAATATACTGCAACAATCTACAGAGACTCTATTTTATTATGACTATAATTTTTTTTTTTTTGAGTAAAAAAGTGGAACCTGCTATATTAAGTTATCGAAGAAACTTTAACAAAATGTACAGAGATATAGGTCTGAGTCACCAAAAATGTTGTCGTTTACCGGAAACTAGCATCGTTTGGAGAACATGTAACAGTAGCATGATAAAACAAAGAGACAAAATAGCATCTGTCCTGCCCGGAGGAAAACAGGACAGATGGCTATAGTCCAAGTGAACATGTAACAGTAGCATGATAAAACAAAGAGACAAAATAGCATCTGTCCTGCCCGGAGTAAACCAGGACAGATGGCTATAGTCCAAGTGAACATGTAACAGTAGCATGATAAAACTAGGAAACAAAATAACATAGAAGACCTATATACCCGGTGACCTGTCACCCTTGCTTGTCTGCCACGTGGACCCAACCAGGATGACAAATGCCTGCACACAGAGAGGGCAGTTCCGCTTTGTTGGAGCATTGGAGTACACGTCAAGGAGCAGGTCCAGACGTTGGCCCATGAGAAGGGCTCTATGCTCCAGGTCTGCCATGTGGCCTCGGAGTTCGAACACCAGATCCAGATGCTCTGCACTGAGGAAAGAACCATGCAAGCCATTACCCACATCATTGAGGGATACATCCCTCAATTCCACGGTCGCTCCATCTCCAGCTTCGAGCTCCATCAGCTCTGCACCAGCCGCTTCTTCCTTCCTTGATGAGCTATTCTTGTCTGCGTTCTCTTCGGATCTAGTTTTATTCCACGTTTCTTCCTCGAACGTTGCCTGCATAGCATGGCTGGTGGGGCTGTAGTCACCCGGCCATGGAATTTCCTCAGCAATGCACCCAGGGATGTCATCTTCCAGATCAATTTTAGGGCCGCTTCCATCCTGGTAGGTCGCCTCTATGGCTTGGGGTTCCGAGGTGGTCGCCAAGTCCTCTATGAATGGAATTTCTTCCACGTAACAGGTGGGATACGCATTTGCAACACCATCCTCTTGCCTGTCTCTAGGCTTAATTGCCATGGTTTCACTGCTACAATCGGCCCCCGTCTCCACAATGATGGCATGCAGAGCCAATTGTTCAGCTCGAGCCTTCTTTTAGAGAATGGAGGTTGCCATTGACAGAGCACGCTCCAGCTTCTCCTTCCTTTGCCGCTGCACCTTGTGGGTGTACCAGGTTGAGCCACGGCGAGGCCTGCCTCACTTTCTGGTCATAATTGCCATGGAACAAATAACGATACAATGAGGATGTAGCGAGACGGGAGTAAGCTGGGACGAGAAGGATACATAGTTGCACCAGATCTCCTAGACGATGAGGAGAGTCGAAGCGAGAGTAGACCCACTCTGTCCAGGGACATGAAAAAACAAATTGCCAAAGGCCAAAGTCACCTGACCTTCCATAAACCCTGTCATGCTGAGTGCACGATGAGCGAGAGTGTTCGCGCGAGGGAGGTGTCCCTCCACCGTATATCTGCTGTTATGGTCGTCTACCATCATAAATGCAGGGCGGTTGGGTGGCGGCCATCAACATTTATGCTATGGCTTAGTGCTAAGCCCGATGTCAAGGAACCGCTGCGTGTCACCCCATCCAAGGCTGGGAAGTCTCTGCTTGCAAGGTCTCTATAGCACCTTGAGAGGTCTGTATCATCAGAGAGATGGGCTTGCCAATATATGAGTTCTAACTTTGAGTCAATTCCAGTATTTTCCAGGTGATCCGCAACCTTGTTAGCGTCTCGTTTCACATGAGAAGGAATTATAATGAGATTGGGGTGGATGAGATCTCCGAGATCCTCCAGAAGTCCTGAGAGTCTCCAGCTAGGGGAGATCCTCCTGGGGAGTTCACCGTGAAGGATTTTGGAGATGAGTTGAATTATGATTTGGGAATCTCCCTCAATGACAAGATGATGGTACTGGTTTTGAGCAGCATCTTGGAGGCCTCTGACAAGGCTTGTGAGCTCTGCCATATTGTTCGTGTTTTCCCCCAAAAAGCCTGTCGTCATATGAATAATCTTACTAGTGTGGTCTCGAAGGACAGCTCCAAAACCAGCTGGTCCAGGCTTACCCCTGGAGGCCCCATCAAAGTTAAGCTTGAGGAAGCCTGAGGGGGGTGGGGCCCACACCGTGGGGTTGTTAGCTCGTCCATTTATAATCTTCCCTTGGGTTTGCACACGCATTTGCAAGTCCCATCTTTTAAGAATAATCTCCTCCTTAGGCTTACACTGCAGATCATCATGGAGCCAGGATATACTATGGACTGTTTCACAGATAAGCCTCTTAACCCTCTCCCATGTAATGGTGGTAGGGGATGGTTTAGAGTTGAAGATTCTCTTATTTCTTTCTTTCCAGATTGCCCATAATGTGAAGCCCGAGAGAAGCTGCCAGATACGCTGGAGAATTAGATTTTGGAACGAAATTATTTCTCAATTAGCTAAGGTATCCCTGATACTACCTCGATTTCGCTGGGAGTGTCGCATGGCTTGAGCTCCCCAATCCCATATCTGTTGACTATAGTGGCAGTTGTTGAGGAGATGTTCCATGGTTTCCTCATTTTGTTGGCAAAGGGTACATCTGGAGGGGCCTGTAAAGCCTTTCTTTAGGAGGTTATCCCAGGTGAGGATACGGTTTTGTGCAGTGAGCCAAAGAAAAAAGGAGACCTTGGGCCAGAGTATTGATTGCCAGACTTTCCTCCAGATGGTTTCAGGAATTTGGTTTTGGTAGTTTCCCTATAGGAAGTATGCTTCATTGACCGAGAAGATGCCTGAAGTGGAGTGGCCCCATCGAAGTATGTCTGGTCCTTCTTTGATTGGAATTTTTCTGTGTAGCATACAGTTCTGCCATGGTAGAAGGTCGAAATCCTCCGTGATCTATAATTCTGTTCAACTTGTTTTCCACTGTCTCCAAGGTTGTCTTCCGTGGGTTGGGATCCAAAAGTCATTAACATTTTTGAAGATGTTCGGCTATAACCTATGTTTGAGAGGGTTGAGGTTTTCCAAGTCGCTAAGAGGGGGTAGCTGTTGCCAAGAGTCCTGCCGGAAGAGTGCACTTTTGCCATTTCTCACCTCCCAGAAAGCATGCTTCTAAATCAAGGGGCGATTTTGCTAAGCAGTGTTCCATATGTTGGATCCTTGTATCTTTTCATTGAATCTGATTAGTTGGTCAGGCTGTGCGTTCGGGGAGTACTTTTTCTTCCAGATCTGCGCCCAGAGCTCTTTCAGATGTTATAGCCACCTCCACCACAGCTTGGCTCCCATGACCTGGTTAATCTTTCCCGGATCTCGAATTCCCAACCCTCCAAACTTTTTGGGTTTACAAAGTTTGTCCCATCCAACTAAAGCTCATTTCTTGTTATTTTGGTGTCCCTGCCACAAGACGTTTCTTTGGAGACTCCTGATGGCCTTGATGACTGAGATGGGCACTGCCAGAGCAGTAAAGAGATAAGTGGGTAGAGCTTGCAGGACTGACTTGAGCACGACCAATCTGGCAGTAATGTTCAAAGGTCTGAAGGTCCAGTTGTTCAACCTGTTGGCGATAGATAAGAGCAGGCTATCCCATGAAATGGATCGCGTTGAATCTCCGGTTAGGGGAATGCCTAGGTAGATGGAAGGGAGGGATCTTTTGGAGATGCCTAGAAGTCTTGAAAGGTGATTGTGAACCGAGGCTGGCGTGTTGAAAAAATAGAGCTTGGACTTGTCTAGGTTGAGCAGCAAACCTGAGGCTTTCGAGAAGTCAGATAGAATTGAGTTGAGCTTGGTGGCTTCTCTAACCGTGGGGGTGTTCATGAGAAGGGTATCATCGACAAACTGGCTATGGGAGGGCGTCGGGTGAAGGTTATGAAGTGGCAGCCCAGTAAGTGAACCTTCAAGGACCTCTGCTTTGAGATAACGACCTAAACCCTCTGCCATGATTACAAAGAGAAAAGGGGAAAGAGGATCACCTTGCCTGATACCCCTGGTGGAGTGGAAAGGTCGGGAGGGTATGCCATTTACAATAATTGAGAAGAAGGAAGAGGAGGTGAGATTGAGAATCCAGTTGACCCAGTTTTTATTGAAGCCAAAGGATTCCAGAACTGACCGCAAGTATTGCCAACTTAATCTATCAAAAGCTTTTGAGAGATTGAGTTTGATAAGAATACCTGGTATTTTGCCTGTCTTTAAGGAGTGGATCACCTCATTGGCTAGTATGATGCTGTCCATGATTTGTCGTCCTTCTACATAGCTAGATTTCTCATTGGAAATAATGAATGGTAGAAGCAGTTTGAGACGATTGGCAATGACCTTTGTAATTATTTTGTAAATGACATTACAAAGGGAGATTGGTCTGAACTGTTTTGGGTGTGTGGCTCACTCCTCCTTGGGGATGAGAGTGATGAACATTGCATTAAGAGCGGAGAGAACTTGACTAGATGTTCTTGATTCTTCTACCACCAGCCAGACATCTTCCTTGATCATGTCCCAACAATAATGGAAGAAATTCGTAGTGAAGCCATCCGGGCCTGGTGCTTTACCTGGGGGAATTTCCTTTACTGCTGAGTCCACTTCATATTGAGTGATTGGCCTTATCAGTGCTCCGTTCTACTCAGATGTGATCAACTTGGGTATGTGCTGGGTGACTTTCTGGATGGCCTCCTCCCTGTTCATATTGGTCTCTGTGAGGAGATCTTGATAGAAGGAGTTGAGTTCTTCCGCTATTTGGTCATGATCTTTTATAGGGATGCCTTGATCGTCCTCCAGCTGGGTAATGCGATTGATATATCTGTGGTGCATCATCGCTCTGTAAAAGAATTTTGTGTTGCGCTCCCCTTCTTTGAGCCATTGGACCCTGGATTTTTGCCTCCATAGGATCTCTTCTTATTCCCTGCAAGCCTCCAAATCCGCAATTAGTTTGGCTCCCTACTATGAAAGTTTGTTGAAGTTCTTCAAGTTGGCTCTCGATCCCCTTCTTCCTGAGGAGTATATTTCCAAAAGTGGATTTGTTCCAGCTTTTCAAATGTTGCTTGAAGTTCTTGAGGCACTACTAGAACTTATACATATGAGTACCATGATCAATTTCAGCCTGGACCCACCAAGTGTGAGCCAGCTGGTGGAAGTTTGAGTGAGTGAGCCAGAAATTTTCAAAGTGGAAAGGCTTGGGCCTAGGGGGGAATCCCGGGTCCAGACAGAAGGCAATGGGCCAGTGGTCCGACCCTGTCTTTGGCATTATATTTGCTTCCATGGCTTGGTCAATTTCGAGAAGCGCTTCAGTCACTAGAAAGCGATCTAGCCTACAGGCAACATGCTGGTGCCCTGTTATTCTATTGGACCAGGTAAAGATTTCATTCTGGGTTTCCATGTCAACCATATTTAATTGCTCTATTAGGGTTTTGAACTTACCGCTGTCCTACTCTAGCCATTTTTTTCCTCCCGTTTTTTCCTCCAGCGTTAGGATCATATTGAAGTCGCCTCCGATGATCCAGTGTGGCGTGTGTATGAGGGTTTTAACATATTGAAGGGTTTGCATGAAGCTCTCCTTATCTTGGACGGATTGCAGGCCATAAAAATTTGTGATGGCTCCTTCCTTAGTGGAGGCTACAACTTTGAAGTGAGCCGTTAGAGTGCCTGTTGTAGAGAAGGGATGATCAATAGAGACTGTTTGTGGGTTCCAAAGGATGGCTAGTCCTCCTGAAGCGCCCACTGAGTCCTGATAGAGGAAGTCACCACCTCTCCAGCTACTTCGAAATATGTTTTCAGCCTCTTGCCCTACACATTTGGTTTCCTGCAGTAGAAGGATATTCAGGTTCTCTGTTTTAATACATTATCGGAGGATCCTCTGCTTGGATCTTCCATTGAGACCTCTGATGTTCCAAGTTATTGTCTTCATCATGAGGATGGTGGAGGGGCGTGGAGGTATCCCTCCGATAACCTCTGTACTTGGCCTGAATTAATCATTAGGTGCCTTGCTTCTTTAATAAGTTGATGGGCTAGTTTACGTCCTCGTCTCTTGTTTTCCTTGGTTGATTTTTTGGGCTCGGATCCTGGATCTGCTGAGATGCCCAGTCTAGTTGTGGATCCCACTGTGGAGTTGGTAAACACTTTATGAACTTTATGGAGCTGTTCTACTGGAATGTGTTGCAGATCTTTTTGATTGAGGGCTTCCTCCAGTTTTTCCAGGTCTATCTCCGCCAAATCCATTTCGTCCATGAGCATGTTGTTGTCTCCATCTCTGCCTGATTCTGTTGTTTGGGTTGTTTATTTTGGGTGCATTGTGTTTGTCACTACAGGGCTTTTGCCTTTCACTTGCATTGTTGCTTGGAGGGGGTTCTGTATTTCCGCCTCTTTCGGCAGCTGATTCAGAGCGTCATAGGAATTTTTGGTGGGGACCTTTGGGGCCGAGCTCTGATTCAGAGCGTATTTCCGCCTCTTTTGCCTTCCTGTGAAATTTATAAAGCCTTCCTTCTGCTTGGTTTCAGTGGCCTTAGAGGCTGTGGCATTCAGGGGACAGTCTCTGAACAGGTGGTCATGCTCATGGCACTTCCTGCATCGAAAGGGTATGTGATCATAGTCGATTGTCTGGTTCCAGTCCTCATCCTGGTATTCAAGTGTGATGGAACCTGGAAAGGTTTTCGATATGTCCATGTAGATGCAGATACGGGCATATGAGGTGTACTTCCTCATTTTTGTAGCTTCTGAAGCTTTGACGTATTGTCCCATCGTGTTTCCGATGCCCATGAGTATTTCTTCCAGCCATAATTCCTAGGGTAGAGAGTACAGCCAGATCCAGACCGGGGCTCTTGTAAAGTCCTCCTTCTCTGGACTGAATCTGTCGATCCAAAATAGTAGGAATAGGCCCACTAAGTTGTAGAAATATAGTCCGTTGTCGAAGATTTTGTCCTTATCTTCGAGATTGTACAAGATTATTGTGAAGAAACCCTTGGAGCTAAGCTAAACTTCATAATCTCCTTTAGGGTTCCATCAGTCCTTGATCCAGTGAGTGAGATCTCTTTCAGTCGGCCATAAGCCCAAGAATTTTCCAATCAGTGCATGATCCATCATAAACTTTGTGTGTTCCCCCACCCGTGTTGATTTGATATGGTAGAGTGGGGGTTTTTCCATTTACGGTATACACTTACCTGGCAGCCAGTTTTTGGAAGCTTGCGGATGAGATGTGCTAGGTTCTAATTCCATTTCTTTGCTGAGCCCTTGTTCTTGGGTAAAGAGTTGCTCCCTCAGGTGCACCAGTGGCTTGAAGGCAGGCTTCTTAGCACGGATTTTGTTTCTATCGTTGGCGGAAATGTCGCTGTACGAGGGGGGTTTCTCCCCCTCTCCTGAACTCATTGTTGAGTGTGGAGGGACCTTGTGAGGTGCTTGTCTTCAGAGCGAGGAAGTGGGTGGCAGGGCTCTGGTGTCAGAGAGCGCATCAGACGGTAGCAGGGCACTAGGGTTGCAGTGCGCTAGGGTTATTCACCTTGCGAACCAGTCATTGAAGTCCTGGAAGTTCCATATTCATTAATTCAAAAAAACCAAAAAGATGGGGGTTCATTGAAAGATGGGGGTTCATATCCCGGTTAAATGCTCCTACAATGCAATGCAACTTTAACATGCCCAATCACCGAATCAACACTCCCATTCGAGTGTGAAATGCCTTCGAGAGACTCGAACACGGGTCAAACCGTCGTTACAAGAGTGACTTACCAATTTGGCTACTTACCCCACCTTATTATGACTATAATTTTGAATCTAACGGATGAATATTATAATTTCTAGAATTTTTTGAAGTTGACCAAGCTGAAAACGTTGCATATTTTAAACACATGTTTTTATACACGTTGTATCTATCTTAATTTTTACTTAAAACTAAAATATAAATATACCCTTTTGAAAAGAACAGTTTAGGGATTATGAATATATATTTTTCCAAATTTTTCACTATATATTTTTAGAGATACCGATATTTCATTTCACCGAATCATAATGTCTCCTGAAAATATTATGTAGTGATATTTTTTAAAAATTAAATAAAATTAGATAAAAATAAAGAAAATGAAAACAAATTATACGAATTGAAAGTAGATTCAATTTTGGAAATGCTGGTGTCATTTTCGAAACCAAATTCTTCGTATTTGCAGGAGTCCACAACCTCCGAAGTTCAGTTAAGCTTGGGGCAATTCTTTGGTTTTAGTTTTCAATCCCAATTTCCTTTTTTCGGCCGAAATAATATTTCCGCCAAACAAATAATATTTCAGCCGAAAAAATCTAACAGAAACCATCAAAACTGAACGGTTTCCAAGTTTTTCAGCCGAAAAACCAATCTTTCGGCTGAAAAAAATTCTTTCGGCCGAAAGACGGTCGAACAAATTCCGTCCATCGGAAAAAATGAAATGACACGTCGTATCATTTTCTTTCACGCCAAATTGTATAAATAGGCTTTCGGCCGAACACATTTAACACAATTCATCAGATGGACAGACAGATATAAGCTCGAGAATAGGGATTTCAAAGCATTTCTATTACTAATTGTAGTTGTATTCTTTTCTTTCTTTATTTCTTCCCTCTATTCCATAGGCTTAATCAGAGGATCGATATCGATACATGGTGGTTTTCTAGAGCACTTAAACAAAGTTTTGAATCATCTTTTTGGTTTTTGTTGAATAAGGTAAATGATGTTTGTTCAAGTTTTTATTGGAATAACAATTTATATGTTGAAAGATAAATGTTAGTATTTTTTCAAGGTGAAGTCTTTGTTGAACATATCTTTTACAGATAACTATAAAAACCATGGGAAAAAAAAGTTTGCACAAGAGAAAATATGATCGCACTCGAGATGATACTCGCCAAATTGAACAAAGGAAAGAGCTTTATCGGAGAAAGAAACAAGAACGTCCAAATATTGAAGAAAGAAACGATGATAATGTCAATAGCGATTTTCAACAAGAAGAAGTTCAACCAGGTATGCATGCACATATGATGATCGAGCACATGACACACATTAGGACTGTATTCAGAAAGTACAAAATTCAAAGTATAGAATTCAAATTAAAAATATTGTAAATAATATAATTGATTGCAATTAAAATTTGATGTTTTTCAAAAAACATAAATAGATTTGTCTCATAATGTCGAAGAAGACGTTGAAACCGAAATTGAATTAGAAGACGAATCACCTATAGGTATGTGTACACAAATTTAGATTAATACAAGATGAACACTCAAGTATATATAACTTAGTGAATTTGTGTTCGGATTATGTTTTTTAATATAAACTTTAAATTGAAATATGCCGGAGAATCTATCAACATTGATGATGTAATATTAGAAAATGTTGATACTGACAAATTTGGGAAGAAAAAAGCTAAGCATTATATAAGATATCGAACTAAGAATATGTATAATACTTATTTCAAAGATGAATCAGTAACCGTACAGGCTCAACGTTTACTTTCTCTATTGAAGTCAAGAAAGTTAAAAGAAGCTACATCATTATTGAGTATTCAAAAGTCGACAAAGGATACAAAGGTGCAACAGAATGTCTTTAACAATATAACTAGTGTATTAAAAGATTTTGGAAAATCTCGAA
>ML778037.1:217690-241933 GCA_009831015.1 Picea engelmannii
TATAGATTTTCTATTCATGGAAAATATCTTGAATCTTAGTGTTGATTCTTTGTGTAAATGTTTGCTAGAAAACACTTTGAACCTAATCAATCTATGAATAAGTTGACTCATTATAGAAATACCAACATTAACAAAGTAATATATATTTTCTATTCATGGAAAATATCTTGAATATTAGTGTTGATTCTTAATGTAAATGTTTGCTAGAACACACTTTGAACCTAGTTTTTAAGGATTTTGTCACTTGTGATCACTTATTTTTAATAATATTTTTTTAAGACTCTTGTACACTACAAAATTGTGTTAAAAAATACAATGCACTTAAGAAATAATTGTTCCATATATATATATTCTTGTTCTTGAACTACAATCATACAATATGACACTAGATTATTCTTTGTTAAGTACAATGCCATATTCACTCTTTGAAATTCATGTCCATCTTACTCATGGTTGTTTATATTTGATAACAAAATGAATTCTAACTTTTTGCAAGATTGCTTTCAACTCTTTTCCTTTTCATTTAAAGAGCATCAATGCCACAATCCTAGTAAATTACACCAACACACAAAATTTTGTAAATATCAACATCCATAAAAAAAAGTAAATATATTTGTATATACTACCAAAGATCTCAAATGATGAATAAATCCAAGGTATTTAGGAAAGTGTCATAAGGTATTTACAAAACTAGTAAAAATAGAGCTTCAAATGGAACTTTTTTCTTTATTAGTCAATGGAATGGATATGTTATTATGTGTTGAATCGTGTAAGAAGTCAAATAGTCAATTAGGTCAAAGTGCGACTAAGTAGGAAGTTTTGTTGGGAAGTTCCACTAGGAGATAACCGACCTAATAAGGAAGTGATAGATTTACTGAACTATGCATAATTGACTTGAAGATCACATTGAGATAATTAATGGAAATAATGGATGCATGTTTCTAGAACATGTCAACAAAAACCTAAAAGGTTCTAAATAATGTTTATTGGTCAACTCTTCCTATAGTATGGTCTATGAGTAGTTGAATGATTGAGGACTAAGTTGATTAGGGTTCTTGTTAGAATAGCACTCAACGTTACCATGGAATAGATCAATCCTAATGGTTTCTTTGAGGGTGCATATATTAACCTCAATAAATTGACAAAATCTACAAGGGATTACAAGATCAAAAGCAACATGTGTATGGTGCATCGACAATAACTATTGTACCAATTCATTGTCATTAGGAAGTGGGCATCAAATGACATGTATAAGTTGAATTGATTGTTGAAGTGGCATGTAAAGAAGAGGAACAATTGTAACTATCTCTTAGAGATGGGCCATAAGAATATGAGGGCCATAAGAATATGAATTGCTAGAGATTGAGAGAGGGAGGTAGAAGTTTGAAGATTACAATTGAGAAAGGATGAAATTATAGGTCTCTACAATTGGAAAAGACCACCAAAGTGGAAGACATTGAAAAAGACCACCAAAGTGGGAGACTGGTTACTTTTTGAGCAGTTTACTACACAAGTAGGTCACTCATGTCTTACACAAATCCAATAAGTTGTCAATTTGAAGTTATGTTATATGAATATAAATATCATCAATAAGATAAGCATTCAGTAACTTCAGTCAATATGTGTGAAGTAATAAATGAGTATAATAATTAGTTCCCATCTAAGACTCTTTTATTTCTATAAATTAGACTTTATCATCCAAAATGAAGTATTCGTTATAACTATTTCTTTAGTCAAAGGGTCCCTACAATTGGAAAACATCACCAAAGTGGAAGACATTGGAAAAGACCACCAAAGTGGGAGACTAGTTCCTTTTTGAGCAATTTACTACACAAGTAGGTCACTCATGTCTTACACAGAGACGTGAGCAAGACTTGACAATATGTAAGACATGTGAATCATAGAGGGAGATTTACTTACCCATTATCATTAGGTCTCACTAGATGGTTTCAAGATGTGTTTTGTCATTCTAGTCGAGATATAAATGACTCTTGGCAATGAAGGTTTTAGTTGCAATGGTATTATTTGTCAAGTCCAAAGATTTGAAAGAAGTTATAGTTTTAACCTCAAAAACAAAAAAGTGTGCTATTATGACATTCTTAAAGTCATGGTTGCATTAAGTGGTAATTTTAATATTAATAAAAGAGGGTGCTACCAGTGGCACTGCTTTTCCTAATAGGAGTTGATTTTGGTGTTTTTGACTAAAACATATGGGATTTTAGGGTTAGAATTCTCCCTTTGAAGTTATAGTTCTTGTCAAGTTAGTAACTATGTTATACATGCCAATAAATGTTTTGATGTAGTTTCTTGTGAAAGAATAGATATTGGTATTTTTTATTCAAAGATATGTTGAACATGATATCATACAATATGGTTGGGATTTTTAGTCTCAAATTTGTTGATTTCAATATGATCTATAATGTTATTATCAATATCAATACAATTATAGATTTAATTTTGAAAACACATCAAATTTGTTAAACAATAAACATAAAAAAAAAAATATCAAATTTACTAAATTCTAAGCACATCAAATATATATATAACTATAAATTGACTATAAACCTATATTTACATTAACAAAAATTATTTATAAAATTTTACTAAATTCTAAACATTAAAACAAAACAAAATAAATAAATAATAATAATAATAATAATAATAATAATAAAATCATTATAGATGTGATAATCTATTTCAAATTATAAACATGAATGCTATGAACATACTATAATATATACATAATTATGCTTGGCTCAATTTCTTGTTAAAGTTAATCTTCAACATCATATCCATCAACATTAAAATGAAAATCCATATTTTTTGTTGTGATGTATTTTTGAAATTAAATTAATTATAGATGTGATAATTTATTGAATTATAAACATGAATATTATGGACATATTATAATATAAACATATCTATGTTTTGCTCATTTTTTTTCTTTTATTTGGTCCCACGACTTGGCCACAGGGCTGGCCGTGGGTAGATGTGATAATTTATTGAGTTATAAACATGAATATTATGGACATATTATAATATAAACATATCTATGTTTTGCTCATTTTTTTTTTTGTTTTATTTGGTCCCACGACTTGGCCACAGGTTTGGCCGCAGGAAGCCAGCCCTGTGGCCAAGCCGTGGGCACGAGCTGGCCTCCCATGGCCAAGTCATAGTCATGCCCATGGCTATACACTCTATCCTATCCTCCTCATGGAAGAAAGTATTTTTCCCATTTAGAGGATGGTTGTGACTAGGTACTTAATGTAAAAGAACAAGATAAACAACATGGAATGAAAGAGACTTCCTAAGGTTCCTTCAAAATCTAATCAAAACCACTTAAAGATGTCAATTATTGGCTAAATCATTGGGGTATTCAGGTAGAGGTCACTATCATGGAGAAGAATGATATTATTAAAAATATTTTCACATCTAAGTTTAAGAAGAAATTGTTTTGCGATAAATAATTAGAGGAGAAGAGAAAATTAATATACTGCAAGGAGGTGACCAACCCTAATCTAGAAGATCAAAAATATTTATCTATTTTAACTAATTGTAAAGAATAAAAACAACTTTTCTAAAATAAAAACAAACTCTCACAAGCTTCATAGTGAAACATGGCATTGAACAATTCCTAAAACACCTTCAATTGAAAGAATGTGTCATCTTTGTAACACTAAGAGGGTTGAAGATGAAAAACACTTTCTCTTAGAATGTCCTATGCACACCCACAATAGATCTCAATTTCAAAACATTTGTTACAATATCAACCTTCCTATGGTAATTTTGGAATACTTTTCGTAAAGCTTTTTTAACTCAATTTTTTTTTAAGCAAACCAAGTATTTTCTTACCTTTTTCTTGAAGGTATGATAGACCAATGTTGGTCTTAATGGATACTAATAAGTTATAACCATCTTCATCATCATATTTATTTGGCTTCATTGTGGAATTTACATAAAGCGGATATTTTTGTCCAATAGTATAGGACAAAAGAAGACGGGTTTTCACTCGAGAGTGATGAAGAGGGAAAACCTCTTATCGTATTGTCATTTTCTCCATATATTTAGTTTTCCGCCATATTGGATATGTTTGTGTCACTTTTCGAAATTCTTTATATTGATCTCAATTTTAATCCTAAAAAAAGTAACAAAGAAAGTGAGTCAATCTCACTATGGAATGCATGGAAAAGTCATGCAATTGTAAATGCATATCTAGCCCCGCCAATAGCTACCTATATATGAAAGTTCCAGAACTAGTTTGCAATTTTGTACAACACCTTCGATACCATGTTTTCATACTAATATTTTCAAACACATTGAAACCTACGTCTAAAGGTTTCAAATCACAATGGACTATTAATAGCATGCTTATAACAACAACTATATTCATATCACTCAATATTGTTGTTTTTTTGTCATGTTCATATGTGTGTATTTCCTCAGTGCAATCAAGTGTTCTCTGTCATAGTATCTTCCATGTATATCTCCTTTATTTTCATTAATATAGTGGTAACATTCCAAAACAAAATCATGGACTTGCCACTTTTCTTCTTTTGTTATCTCTAATAATAGTGACATCTAATGCTAAGCAACACTTTCGCACTATTTGACTTGCCAAGTCAATGATATTTATGGTATTAAAATATCATGAGAATTTTGTGAACTTTAGTGAAATGATGTTTTCTTTATTGTTCCATTTATTACTTTCTTACACAATTGTCATATATATAGCCATTTTGTGATGTCCCCTTCCTCTTGACTCTGACAGAGGATGACTTAGTAGCATATACGACTCATGTAGGCTATAGTTAGTAGAAAAAGGGAGTCACAAAGATTTATTTAGTGTCACTAGGTTAGAAGATGTCAAGATCCTAAAGTGACACTAAATAAAAAGACAAATAATTAATTACTTAAACATTAAAAAGTATTTTTTAATGTTTAAGTGAAAATTAAAAGGGAAATAAGGCAAGGTTTGATTTGGTCCAAAACGAAGAAATATCTAGAAGACTCGATGAAAGAATAAAAGGAAGGGTAGCGCTTCACTTTTGTTAAGGTTTAAGCTATTATTAGGTTTATTTTCAATTTACTAGATAACCATAACATAGATAGGATCACTCAGAAATACACAATCACAAGAGACACATCATTTATCTTGGGAAACCCCTCATGGGGGAGAAAACCCAACAAAAGCTTCCTTAATATATATAGACAATACAATTCCAAGAGATAACTCAAACAAATACATTAATTCCTCTCCCAATAATGGGCCTCTCTCTCTCTCTCTTCCTTCTTCTCCAACTGTAGCTCCGAACTTGCGCTCTAATGAACAAGTGAGTGTGTGTCCAAATGAAGTGCTAGCCTCTTTATTTATACAATCTAGCAGGCGCTGGAGTGAGGTGTCTTTTCACTGGCAGGGCCGACTTCTCAATCTGGGTGGTTATAACCACCTTTAATTAATCTGGGGGCCAAATTCTTATTCTATCTATTACAATTAGGGTTTGGCCAATCTACAAAAGGGGATTTAGTCATTTACAATACCCGACATGATCAATCCACAAAAGGGGATTTATATAATGAATAATACATCGATAATAAATAGAATACTCTTTGCATTTACAATATTTCAACACTTCCCCTTAACAAGAAGTGTATTCTACAACAACACCGGGAGAGGGAGAGGACAACATCAACAACAACATCTTGGAACACTGACTGGCATATCTATAAATCATCGGAAGTTTTTCTCATCATCAATATCATCATTCTCAATAGATAGTTGGAATGGTATCATCATCTGCATCAACATGGATTAGTATAAAAACTAATACATCATCATCACAACACGAGGTTGGTCACATCATCACAGCATGAGACTAGCACATCATCATAGCATGAGGCTAGCACATCATCACAGCACAAGGCTATCACATCATCACAACAATTAATCTGGCACATCATCACAACAATTAATTTGGCACATCATCACAACAGTTAAGATGGCACATCATCACAACAATTAAGATGGAACATTATCACAACAATTAAGTTGGCACATCATCACAACAATTAAGATGGCACACCATCACAACAATTAAGATGGCACGTCATCACAGCAATTAAGATTGCACATCATCACAACAATTAAGTTGGCACATCATCACAACAATTAAGCTAGCACATCAGCAATTAAGCTGGCACATCATCACAACAATTAAGCTACTATCACAGCACTAGGCTGGCACATCAGCAATTAAGCTGGCACATCATCACAACAATTAAGCTACTATCACAGCACTAGGCTGGCACATCAGCAATTAAGATGGCACATCATCACAACAATTAAGCTACTATCACAGCACTAGGCTGGCACATCATCACAAAATGTGGTAGGAATATCATCAGGATGAGGTTGGCATCACAACACTGGGCTGGAAACATCAACACAACACTACTCCCCTTTTCGAGGGAGGTCCTTTCAGACTATACCAAGCTTGTCTTAAAAGTGCTCAAACTTTACACGAGATAGAGGCTTGGTCAAAACATCAACAACCTGTTCATCTGTGCTAACATATTGGATCTTTATGGCTCCTCTCTACACCATGTCACGGATGTAGTGATATCGGATCTCTATGTTTTTTGACTTGTCATGAAATATAGAATTCTCTATCATCTTTATGTAGCTCTAGTTATCACATAGGATCATGCTTGCTTCCATCTCTAGGTCGAATAGACCTGTCAACAACTTCCGAAGCCATATGTCTTCACAACTGGTAGAACATGCAACAATGTATTATGCTTCTGTTGTGCTGAGAGCAATGCTTGATTGCTTCCTACTCTGCCATGAGATCATTGTTGACCCCAAACTGAAACAACATCTTGAAGTGCTCTTCCTTTTAGAGACACTTCCAGCCCAATCTGAATCAGTCTACCCACTCAGTGTGAAATCATGATCTCCATCAAAGCTGAGACCATAATCTAATGTACCCTTAAGGTACCTCATCACATGTTTTGCATCAACTAGGTGAACATGTATGGGTTTTACTTGAAACTGACTCAAGGTGTTCACAGAAAAACAGATATCTGGTCTGGTGTTCACCAGATACATCAATGATCCAATGATTTGTTTATATAGTGTGGCATCAATCAATTATGACGAAGTGTCGACCAGAAGCTTCAACTTCGTTTCCATGGGTGTATTCATGGAATTGCACTCCAACATATCAAATCTCTTCAAGATTTAAACGGCATACTTCCCTTGGTTAAGGAAGATTCTCTCTGGGCTCTGCCATACCTCAAGACCTAAGAAGTAATGATGTAGGCCAAGGTCTTTCATCTGAAATTTTGCAGCAAGATTCTTCTTACATTCGGTGATGATATTTTATTCTCCAGTTAAGAATAAGTCATCCACATACAACAACAATATAACAGGCTCATCATTCATAACCTTGAAGTAAAGGTTATAATCTTTGTTACTCTTGGTAAAGCCCAAGATCGTTAGAAAATTGTCTATCCTTCCATACCAAGCTCTAGGATCTTGCTTCAATCTGTACCTAGACTTCTTCAACTTGTAGAGATGAGTCTTCCTGTCTTCAACTTCAAATCCTTGAGGTCGTTCTATATACACCTCTTCTTCAGTCACACCATTTAGGAAAGTTGTCTTTACGTCCATCTGGTGTAAATTCCACTTCATCTTAGCTGCAAGGGTTATGATGGTTCTAATCGAAGTGTATCTCGCTATAGGAGAAAATTTATCTTCATAGTCAATGCCTTCCTTTTGAGAAAATCCACAAGAAACAAACCTTGCTTTGTAATTCTCAATACATCCATCAACAACATGTTTTATTTTGAAAATCCATTTGGAATATACCACATCCTTGCTCTTCGGTCTGGGAACTATTTCCCATAGATCATTCTTAATTATGGATTAGTATTCTTCTGTCATGGCATCTACCCATTATTTCTTCTGAATGGCTTCTTCAAAGAAGACAGACTCCTTCTCTAAGAGATCACACATAAAAGCCATATAATTGGAGAATGGCTTAGGTCTTTTCACTTATCTCGTGGTTCCTTCAGGGACACCATATTTCTCTCCATATTGAATAATATTCCTATCCCAAGAATGATTTCTCTTATCGGAGATTTCCATCTAATGATATTCTTGAAATTATACTATGTCATGATCTTCTAGAATTTTCTCATCAGGGGAAGCTATGACTTCCCTCACTGGTTCTGCAACTATGGGAACTACAGGTTCCTCTTCATATACTTCTTCAAGATGGAATCTTCTTGATTTCTTTAGTTTTTCATCTTCATCAAAGGTCACATCCCTGCTGATCTCAATATGATGGTGACCTAGTATATAGATTCTGAAGGCCTTGGAGACCTCACAGTATCCAACAAATATTCCCTTATTTCCTGAAGGGTCTATCTTGTTTCTCTTCTCTTTTGGAATATGTACAAATACTGGAAAGCCTAATATTTTGAGATGGCTTACTTCTGGATTCTTTCCGGAGAACATCTCTTCAGGGGTCTTGAACCCAAGTGCACTATGGGACAATCGGTTGTGTACATATAATGTTGGTTTTGTTGCTTCTTCCCATAAGCACATGGGAAGATCTTGATCATGGATCATGGTCTTCACTGCTTCCATTATCATTCCGTTCTTTCCTTATGCTACACCATTTTGTTGAGGATTGTAGAGAGTGGTGAGCTCCCTCTTGATCCCAACATCTTTGCAATAGTTCACAAACTATTTTGAGGTGTATTCTCCTCAATTATCTGACCTGAGTATCTTGATATTTCTTTCAGAAAGATTCTCTATCAAGGATTTGAATTCCTTTAATTTACTAAACACTTCATCTTTTGATTTCAAAAAGTAAACCCAGGTTTTGCGAAAATAATCATCAATAAAAGATACATAGTATACATACCCATTGATGGAGGATGATGGAATTGGTCCACACACGTCTGAGTGAATGAATTCTAAGACTCCTTCTTCTTTAGTGTCTCTCTTCGGAAAAGGGTTCTTCATGTTCTTCCCTTGTGAACATCCATTGTGCACACCTTCATGGTCAACCTTGAGTTGTGGTAGACCTGTGATTGCCTTGCATACATACAATAATGCCTTGTAGTTGATGTGGGCTAATCTTCTATGGAAAATTTCATATGGATTCTCAATGGCATGGGTCATGGCTGCTTCTGAGTGACCCTTTAGCTTATACAAACCACCTTCTTCTTTTCCAATAACTATTGATTCTTTCATGGTTTTTCCTTTAGCCCACATAAGAACTTCTCCATCTATAAAATCAACTCTAAATCCTTTCTTTTCTAAAGATGATATGGAGAGTAGGTTCTTTGTCAAACCTGGTACATAGAGTACATCCTTCATCTTCATTGGAGTCCTTAAATTAATCTTGTAGTTTGATTCTCCTACTCCCTTGATAGGATATTGATAATCATCTCCAAGTGTAACTTTATGAGAAAAAATATTTTTGGAAAGGCAAGAGAGAATATCTCTTTGATATGTCATGTGCTTGGAAGAATCACTATCAATGAGCCAAGTGTCCTCTCCAGGTGATACTAGTCCTGAGAGGGTCGAGATTAAGACATGGTCTTCAATTCATTCTCTTATCATCTTTGTGGGTGGCTCTTCATCTTCAATTGCATGGCATGGTGCCTCTTATTTTTCCTCTTGTATTCTTCTTTTCTAGCTCGACAATGTCTCACAATATGTCCCATCTTGTCACAATGGTAGCATTGGTAAGATGAGAAGTCTCTTTCTTTTCTTTGTCCTTTCTTCTGGAATCTCTTAAGTTGATATTATTTATGTATGAATTTGTTTTGGGGATGAGACTCTTTATGAGTTTCTTTCTGGAAGTAAGACTTCATTCTTCCTCCTTTAGTGTGAGTATATAGGACTTTATCTTCATCTCTTGATAGTAAATATTCTCGATTACCTACTATTGATTCTTCTTGAATACATTCTTCCCAAAGACTATCAAATTTTAGTTTCTCCTTTCTAGCACAAATAGTTTGGATGAATGCATCCCAAGGTCTTGTGAGACCATTAAGGGCCATCATTATGAGTTCATATTCATATATAGTATCTCCAATAGCTTCGAATTGTTCTTTGAATTGAGATATTCTGGAGAAATATTCTTGGATCGATTCTCCTTTCTGCATTCTTGTATTCTTGATTTGAGTTCTTAGATTCATCTTCCGGCTTATGTTCTTTCCTTCATATAATCTGGTTAGGGCATCAAAAATTTCTTTTGGAGTCTTATTTGAATACACTTGAGGAATCAAGTGATCTTTGATAGAATCTGCAATGATTCTTTTAGCCCTATTCGTGTCCTTTTGGTGCTTTTCTTTCTCTGCAGCATCATCAGGTTCTGGTACTTCTTCTTTGACGAATCTTGCTAGGTCATTCTCTTCAAGAATGAGTCCAATCCTATACTTTCAGTCACAGAATTTTTCCACACCTTCTATCTTGTCAACAAGCTTAGTGCTTGCAGACATCTTTTACCTGGAGCTAGGAAAATGACCAAAAAATGAAAACTATCAAAATTGAATTATGAACTTACCAGGAGGTGTGCTTGGCTGAGGTGAGTAGCATGGTGTGGTTAGATTTCAGAAAATCCAACTTTTACCCCTTCAAACTTGATTAGCGGATTTCTGGACTGGTGCTTATGGTTTTCTGGTACTTCTGGTACTCTGGTACTTCTTGTACTCTAGTTTTCTGGTACTTCTAGTACTTTGTGAAAACTAGGGTTTCACTTTTCGAGAGATCTAGCCACTGAAACGTTGTGTTGAGGATGCCAAATTGATCCTTGATGAAGGTCACACTTTTATTTATGGTTTTGGGGCTGAAATTCTTCTTCAATAAAAATCCCTAATTTGCATGTACCGCAACAGTGACGTTTTTTTTTTTCTCTTGTGAAATATGCTCTGTTCAGATTAGCTCTAATACCATGTTAAGGTTTAAGACATTATTAGGTTTCTTTTAAGTTTACTAGATAACCATACCATAGATAGGATCACTGAGAAATACACAATCACAAGAGACACATCATTTTTCCTGGGAAACCCTCATGGGGGAGAAAACCCAACAAAAACTTCCTTAATATAGATAGCCAATACAATGCCAAGAGATAACTCAAACAAATATAGAAAGTGATCTCCCAAGAATGTGCCTCTCTCTCTCTTCCTTCTTCTCCAACTGTAGCTTCGAACTTGTGCTCTGATGAACAAGTGAGTGTGTGTCCAAATGAGGTGCTAGCATCTTTATTTATACAATCTGGCAGATGCGGGAGTGAGGTGTCTTTTCACTGGCAAGGCTGACTTCTCAATCTAGGTGGTTATAACCACCTTAAATTAATCTGGGGGTTGGCTTCTTATTCTGCCTATTACAATTAGGGTTTGGCCAATCTGCAAAAGGGGATTTGGCCATTTACAATACCTGACATGATCAATCCACAAAAGGGGATTGATCTAATGAATAATACATCAATAATAAATAGAATACTCTTTGCAGTTACAATATTTCAACAACTTTGACATTATGATTTTATCTCTTATTTGGAGTGATCTTAGCACCATGTTTTTCATCAGGGTTTGGAAAAAATATTCCATTGATTGGTTTGGTTTCGGTGGTGCAATACCCACCCTAGATAAAGAAGAAGGAAACCCATCTGGGGTTTCTATTGGAGCTACATCTCGTGACTTGTTTTCATATTAAGAGGATAGTGGATTGATTGAGGGATTCATGAGGATCTTTGGAGAGGAGAACAACACCATTTTTTGCAGGATTGTGAAGTGTGAGAGAGACCCTGGTTTACCCTTACACAGGTCACGTAAGTCTATGGGAGAGGCCAAATTCATTCTCAATGGAATTGTGGGAATTCATGACACTGTGAGGAGGTTCATGGGATGTCCATAGGGCTTGATCCTCTATTTGTGCAAATCTAAGTGATAAGGGAAGGTCACGGGATCTCTTTGGGGCCTATTCCCCCCATTTTACATACCAGCAGAGCAGAGGAAGGGTCGTGATGGATTTAGGAGGACCCGCGAGGACACAAAGGCCATGGGTGGCTTGGAAAACATCATGGGTTCATTTGGAGGCTGAACCTAGTTGTTTGAAGGATATTCCATGGGCTAGGAGAGCCCTGGAGTAGTTGGCATCATCTCATTGGAATTATTCTAGGTTTCTTTGTTTGCTAAGTTTTGTAGTATTTTTTGCAAATGATATAACATCTATTAATGTTTTATTATTATTGTATTTCCATACTCCATCCATAATAAAACAAAGTCAATGTTGTTCCTTCCATTATTGGTGTACTTGGGTTATATGTGATGTATTTGACAGAAATTATTTGTGGGAAGTCTTAAATCAAAACCTTTCATAAAGAAACACATGAATACAAACTATTTGATGGAAGTACACACCAAAAAATCCAAATTTTCACATTAAAAATAATAATATCCTTGCCTAGATCTATCAGGGATATTACAGTGGTATTAGAGCTGGTGATATTGCCAACCTGTGCATGCATTGATACCTAGGGGGTGTGGGGGACAACCATTACTAGAGGAATAAGAAAACCAACTCGAGTTAGGAAGAGAGGGAAGCATGGGGGATCATAATGAGGATAAGAGATTACATATGTTATAAGCAATCGCCAATGGGAAACAACAAATGGCTAGATCATAGGATCTATTAACACAACTCATGACAAAGATGATTACAAGTAGTCATACGAATATAAACCATGGAGGGGCCAATGGGAACCATGCAAAGGGTATACATAGAAGAGGTAGGGCTCATGCAGAGGGTAGGAATACCCATATTCCAACATAGAGTGTCCTACAGATAGGAAGAAAAAAGGTACCTAGACCATTACTACCACCATTCCTTGAGGAGAAGCCTATAGGAGCACATGAACAATAGGTTCTGGTTGATGAGGTCAACTCCTACTTCAGGGAGCATCAAGTGATAGATGAGGAGGTATAGGAAGCTATGTATTAGAGTTACTAGTGCAACCTACGAATGAGGAACAAGCTCAAGACAAGCCAAAGTCAGCAAAAATTTGATCTTATGCACAAGGTGGGGAAGTTGATGGTGCCATATTTTGAAGGATCTTCCAAGAACACAACCAAATCATGGGTGTAGAAGCTGGACACTTATTTATAGCTTAATAAGATGACATGGTTAGAGGAAGTTAATTTTTCCACCCTACACTTGGATGGAGAATCTCATGAGTGGTGGTACCATGGGCTAGTAGTGTTGGATCATTCCAACATCACATCATATGCGGATTTCACCCATAGGATGATGGACAGGTTTGACATTAAGGACCATGAGATCCACTTCAAGGAGTTGGTGAAATTGAGGAAGACATATACACCATAGGCACATATCAAAGAGTTCCAGAGGATGGTCGTCATGGTGACTGATATTTCAAAACAGAGGTTGGTGATGTTATTCATGGATGGCTTAGTCGAACCCTTGAGGAGTTGGGTGAATGAGTTCAAGCCAATCACACTACACGATGCTATTATGAAGATATAGGACATGGAAGACATAGTACCCAAGTAGGAACCAGTGAAACCCTTTATTCCAGAAAAGGGTCAAGTGAAAAAATCACCCCAAAAGACATGGACAAATAAGGAAAGGATGGATGAGGAGACTCGAAGAGAGACAAGGATAAATAATATTTGATATAGTTTCAAAGAACCTTGGGAGCTTGGTCATCAATGCATGGGAAAAGGTAAGGTCCATTATATCAAGGTGCTTTCTGAAGCGGAATATGATAGTGAGGAGGAGACCTCCCACATACAAGACAATGGACATAGTAATGACGAGCCACCACACCTTAAGATTATAGAGAAGGAACCATTGCAGGAGGGGGTCAAAAGTGTGACCATTTCCACACTTTCAGGAATCCCTAGATACTATATATTTAGGATTAGAGGTTTGTTGTAGGGGCTATGAGTCACAACATTGATTGTTGGTGGGGCCACCAAAAAATTCATTGATGCAACACTTGTCACCAGGAGGCACATATCTTCCGAAGAGTTTGAGGGGTTCAGCATGGTGGTAGTAGATGGGTACAACACGACTTGTACTTAGATGATTAGAGGGTTGAAGGTGACATTGGGAAACTATACATTGAACGATGACTTATATGTATTGGAGTTAGCGTACACCAATGTGGCTTTGGGAGTACAGTGGTTGTACTCACTGGGAGAATTCAATATGAACTATCAGATTATGAGGTTGGAGTTCATGGACTTAGAGGGTCAACGAGTAATTCTTAGAGGCATTTTATCAGAAGCACCCATAATTGTTTCTAAAATACGTAAGGAGGCCATTTTTAGACATGGTGAAGTGGCATGTGCAACAGAGTGCTTGATCACAACACATAAGTCATCACAGGAATGCCACCACTACCATGTAGATATCTAGATGATACTTGGAAAACATGATAAGGTGTTTAGACTGATACTGGTAAGGAGACCGCTTGACAGAGGATTCAATCATGTTATTGAGCTATAGGAGGATGCAGAGCCCATGATAACCACACCATACATGCATACAAAGGAGTTTAAGGATGATATAGAGAAGTCCATACAAGAGTTGTTGGAGATGGGACACATCAGGCCTAGCTCTATCCCCTTCGCTTCTTTAGTAGCACTAGTAAAGAAGAAATATGGCACGATGAGGATGTGCATCGATTATAGGATATTGAACAAGAAGACCATTAAGAATTGCTACCTAATACCTAGGATCAATGAGATGATAGATGAGCTACAGGGGTAGTGTAATTCTAGAAAAATTATCTTCGATTGGGCTACCATCATATTGGGGTTAGAGAGGAGGACATCCATAAGACAACATTCAGATGTCACTACGAGCACTATGAGTTTCTAGTCATGCCCTTCAAGTTGACTAACACACCATCTACCTTCCACTCATGTATGAACCATATATTCAACAACCTGTTGAGGAAGTTCTTACTAGTGTTCTTTGACGATCTACTGATTTACATCAGAACTTGGGAGGAACATTTTAGGCATGTGGATGAGATTCTCAACATTATGGAGGAGAAGTCATTGTTTTCCGAGGATGAAAAGTGTGATTTTGGATAATAGAAATCCTTTTTGGGGGGAATTTGATTGGTGTCGAGGGAGTGAAGGTGCATTAGAATAATATCTAGAAAATCTTATATTGTCCCACCCCTAGATCACTTACAGAGTTGCAAGGGTTCTTCAGGATATGCAACTATTACAAGCATCTTTTATCTCTATTTAGGAGCAGAACGAACTGATTAATAGACTGGATACAATAAACACAAAGATATGGAGAATAACACAAATATCCAGTGAACAATATCTTCTATTAAATAATGAAATAGGTTGAAACTGTAAAACTGTAGAATTGAAAACTTGCTTGAATGGTAGTATCTATCTATGAGAAGATATGTGGTTGCTACACACATTCGTCTGAGAAGAATGGATTACAATGAGGCTCCATAGGCCTTTTTTATATTACTTATGAATTTCAAAACCCTAGAAATCCAAAAAACTAACCCTAGAAGGTGAAACATCAAAAGTCATCTGGGCCCTATGGGTAAGTTGGTGTAATTTGGTATCTCAACTTCCTAAGGCCGTCAATTTTGCATACGACCTTCGTTTTAGGCGTGTGATATCTCATTGGAAAGGCCTTTCAGATAACTACACATTCAACCATCAAAAATTGGCTTCATCTATATTTTTATTGTGGCGAGCCAAAAAAACAACATTTAAGACCCCAAAACAGCCTCAAAAGTACAACAAGATGTGATGACATGAAAACATACAAAATAAGCCAGTTGGATTAGACTATAAGCCACCCATATCCACATGGAGGATGTGTGGGGATTCAGACGGCCCCAGAAGTGTAGAACCCACAATTACAAAGTAGTACAAAATAACATGCTGAATAAAAACAGACACGACGAACAAGTTGGAATAGGTGGTTGTCCACCAATATACACCTGGATCAATCCTCCCCCCTTAGGAAGTAATGGTATCCATTGCATTTAGTTCCCACATCAGGTGAGGAAATTTCTGTTTGATTTGGCGTCGGGTGAGACACTTGCCTTGGTAAAGGATTTTCCCTACCTTGATAACCCGATAAAGATAGATATGTTGTTGGAGAGTGCCCTTGAACTGTGTGTCCAAGATTTGATAAGTGGATGCTTGTTCCATGTAGTCAGGGTTGAGTTCTATGGGTGTCAATTGTTCTGCGATCTCATAAGTGTCCAATAATGGTGGAAAATATGGCCAAAGAAGGTCCACATTGAATATTGGATGCAGACCAAGGAAGGGTGGAGTGTTCATTTCAAAATCATTGTTACCCACAGCCTTGGTGATAGTGTGTTGATGGGAAAATTTGACTTCCCTTCAACTAGAAGAATAGATCCGGTTCAGGGTTGTCTAAATAACCCAAGTCGTTTGGTGTAACCTATTCTGACAGTTTTAATGTCTCTGTTGGCCAACTAAAGTCCTAAAAATAATAAAAGAAAGGAAACTAATCTAAAATCTATTATTTTAACAAATGATATATTACTGACTTATGTTTAGTAAAAAGAAACGTGAATATAAACAATATATATACAGGTTACAAGGTTTGCATCAAATCTTGCAAAAATGATTGTTTGATAAGGTTTCTGAATCAAATATGAACAACACTTCTTTTTGGGTTTTTTTTAAAGATATTAAACAAATAAATACTAAATGAATATGATTGAAACAGTGACACAAAAATAGTCAAAGCTAATTAATGTAATCATTATTTCATTTATAAACAATTCTAAATAAAATAAAAGAATGCATCTACTAACCTCTAATTGATCAGTCAACTGAGTTTATCTTCCTGTGTTGTATGAGCTCCTGCCTGTATTGTTGTTAAGGGAAACCTATAACAAACAAATACTAGCACTTCCATAATACATTTAAAGAAGTATTTTTTATTGGAGTAAATTAATAACAACAGAAAGACATCTAATTAAAAAATCTTTTGATCTTAAGATGATCAATATTTAAGAATGAGAGAAAACTCAGATCTGAATATTGATTTTATCCAACATTTAACGTTAAGAATAAATTCAAAAATTCAAAAATGATATATCAATCACACATAAAAAATGGAATAAGAAATTATGGACAACATATAACATTTAACAGTATGAAAACACCAAATGATGACAAGCTAAAGCTAAAATCAACCATAATAATATTCAAATGACACAACAGTAATGAAAGAACAAAATGGAATAATCATCACACAAGTCTAAAGCCAAAGATGAATTGCTTTCCCATATTCTTTATCAAAATCACATGCCCATATTGTGGTCCAAAAATGATTTTTTTGGGATAATAGACTCTTAAAGATTGAAAAAATTAATATATAAATGATAAAAATTAAACATGTATTGATAAAATAGACTAAATATAATTCAAATCAATGCATAATCAATTAATCAAAGAATATGAATATATTATAATGAAAATAAAGCCATTTTACTCACAGGACAAAAGCCATTAAGCACCCTGGAATTCCATATTCTTCTTTGAAAATACCCGTCCATTCTCCCAAAGATTCCAACTATCCATTACTCCATTTGAAAATAAAAAAAATTTACAAAAGAAATAATATACAAAAGAGAAAGGAAAAAAATCCTCCTCTCCAATTCTTGGATCCCCTTGGCTCTAAACTTTCTCATATATTTATACAATGAGTGAACAGTCTGGGCATCACTAATAATTTTTGCCACCTGAAATTTGTCTCGTAAAGAGACATCAATATCTCTCAAATAGTGCATTTGTTTAGGAAAATTTCTCTGCGAAAGTTAAATGGGTCCATTTGGGAAATGGATTTTCAACCGTTTCTTCATATTCCTCACGGTTTGGCTACAATTAGTCCTGCAAAATCTCCTGTCTGATCTTGACGCCTTTCCAAATTTTATATGTTGTTGCTCATAAAATTATTTGTAGCAATCCAATATTATTTTTAGATCAATCATCTTGAACATATTTGGATAATACAATCACGCCATGATTATATCCATATCAAATATTTGATAATAGAAAAATGTGAAACAAAAGAAAACCTAAATTAATAACCTAAAAATTGTGAATAAAACAAAATCTAGAACAATAAAATCAAAAATGAATTTAAACTAACTATAAGTTCTAAACAAACATTGTTTATAATTTCCTTTAAAATTCTAGAAGCTTCAAGTTAATGGGGAAGAGAAAAATATTAATTTTGGTTTTTTACAAAATCAAACAAATCATAGATAAAAAAAAATTCTTTTAATTATTATTTTTATTTTGAAATGAGATGCAAAATGAAAAAAAAGAAGAAGAATTTAATTAATTAATATCACCAAATGATTTTATGAAAATGAGAAATCAACCAAGATATTATTTGATGAAGTATTGAACCCATTATTCAAAATAGTCAAACTTGCTACTGAGCAAAAGAAATAACACATAATCATAATTTAAACGAAAGTAAATAGTTGATAAAAATTAACATTTTTGTTTAAATTGAGATTTCTATGCTCGTTTCTAAATTTTGAGATATACTGTTGTAATGAATGTCTCATACTATAGTGAATGTCTTAAGTTTGTCTCAAAGCAAAACAAGGTATGGAACTATTTGAAAAGGTTGATTCTGTAGCTCATTATAATTATCAAGATTCTAATGGGGGCCCTTTAAACTTCGTAAAAATTTAGGCGGAGTTGTTGGGGCCCAACATAGTGTAAGGCCCATAACAAAGTGGGAGAAGCTTTTGATGGGGCCCAACATAGTGTAAGGCCCATAACAAAGTGGGAGAAGCTTTTGATGGGGCCCAGTGAGATGCTCTTTCTGTATATGTAACCATACTTTGTCGCCAACCTGAGACTTGTGTGGTAACTTGTGTTGATCATGGCACTGCTTATACATAGCATTGGATTTCTGCAAAATCTCTTGGACCTATTGGCGGATGTGCTGAATCCTCTCAATGAATCTGGTGGCTTTGTAAACCATAGACTGATAAGGGGAATAGTTTTTTTATGTAGTGGAAATAGGGAGTGCCACATCAATGGGTCCCAAGGGTTGGAATCCCAGAACCACCTGAAATGGGATATGGTAAGTGGAACTATGGAGATCCATGTTGTAACTATGTTGGACTATGTACGTGGATGGTTAGAATTATACATGCACGGGATGTGCACAATCATCCGATTAAAAACCTTTGTTGGGCCATTGGTTTGGGAGTGGAAAGCATTGGATTTTGTGAGCTTGGTGTCCAACAAAGACCAGAGACTCGACTAAAAGGTGTTGAGGAACCTGTTGTCTTGGTCATAGATGATGGTCTGTGGTATCCCAAAGTGGACCCACACTTGTTCGAAAAATATCTTAGCAGTATGTGTCACTGTGAAATTATTCTTACTAGATGTGAGGATGGTCATCTTCAAAAACCAATCAGCGACCACAAACACGCAATAATTTCCTTGCTTGGTGGACGACAAGCTAGAAATATAATCCATTGAGATGGATTCCCAAGGATTCTCAGGAATAGGAAGAGGGGTATATAAGCCTTGATTCTTGATGGGTGGCTTGGAAATGGCACCAACAATGCAAGATATGATATACTTGTTGACGTCCTCTCAAATTTTTGGCCAGTAAAAATGTTTCTGAAGAATGAACATAGTTTTCTCTATGCCAAAATGTCCTGCCACCCAACTATGGTGGGCTTCCCAAATAATCTTTGCATGCTCGCTTATAGGAACACAGAGATGACACAGATGGAATAAGAGTTCATACTAAATGTCAAAATCAATGACAGTTGCACCTACCCAAGGGTTGATATGTGGTGGCAAAGTTTGAATCTTGTTGATAAAGTTGGGGCCACTCAGAGGCTTCATGTCCACAGGAATGGAGCACAGTGGTGAGTTCAGCCACAGGGGGATGATTGAGGCAGTCAATGACATGATTGGAGATACATGTCTTATACTTGATGTTGATATGAAACTGTTGCAGGTAGGTGGACCACTTCTGATGGAAGTCATTCTGCAATTTCCCCTATGTTTGTATGAACTGCAGAGGCTTGTGATCGATGTGTATGATTGTCTCTTTCCCTAGAATGTAATGTTTCCATTGACGACATGCTTGTACAATGGAATACATTTCCTTGTCATAGGTGGATTATATCTGGACAATATCGAAGAGTGTCTCACTATGGTATTCCACGGGATGTCCGTGCTGAGTGAGAACTGCGCCCACATCATAGTCGGATGCATCAGTCTCAATCTCAAATGGTTTCTTCAGATCGAGAAAGGAGAGTATCGGAGATGAGCACAAGAGATGTTTCATATCATCGAATTCTCATTGCTTCTCCTTCCCCCATACGAACTTGACCCTACCACCACCCTTGGTCACCTGGTTGAGGGCCCATGCGATATGGGAGAATCCCAATATGAACCTTCGGTAGAAGTTGGCTAGCCCTAGAAAGATCTAAAGTTGGGTCAATGTGGTCAGCGTTGGCTAGTCACAGATGACTTGGATCTTATCTGGATCAACATGTACCCCATGATCATCAATAATGTAGCCCAATTATTGGACCTTGTTCATGCAAAAAGAGCATTTTTCCAAGTTGGGATACATCTTGTGTTGTCGCAGAGTGCTCAAAACTTGTTGAATATGTCACATGTGTTCTTCCCATGTTTTGTTGAAGATGATGATGTCATCAAAGTATACAACCACAAAGGAGTTGGTCAAGGGTCTCAATAAATCACCCATCAACCTCATGAAAGTGGATGGTGCATTTGTTAAGCCAAAGGGCATGACTAGCCATTCATAGAGACCTTCTTTATACTTGAAGGTTGTCTTCCATACATCAGTTGGTTCGATGGGAACCTGGTAGTAGCTAGACTTTAGGTCAATATTGCTAAATAACTTTTCCCCCTTGAGTTGGTCAAGAAGGTCATCAATCCTGGGAATGGGGTAGCGGTTCCTGACTGTGATTCTGTTTAAGGATCTGTAATCAATTCAAATTCGCCAAGTCTAATCCTTCTTCTACACCAGTACAATTGGGCTTTCGCAAGGGGAGGAGTTGGGTATGATGTTCCCCTTTTGAATAATCTCTTGGATCTGATGCATGATTTCTTCATTCTCCATCAACGAGCGTTGATAGACTAGTCCATTAGGTAGAGGTGCGTCAGGGGTCAGATCAATTGGATACTTGACTTGACAATGTGTCAGTACCCCTATAGGTGAGGAGAATATGTCTCTATATTCTTCCATGATCCCATACACTTTCTTCTGCTACAAAGAGAGGCACTGTGTAGAGGCCACAAATGTGGCAGCGACCTTCGACTTACTGTGAGCAAGAATCACAAAGAAGACAAACTTCCCGGTGATCCGGATTATTTTTGGCATGAAATGAGAGCAGAGATATAATAAAAAAATGCACAGAGATATCATAGATATTCAATAATATAACAGAAATGTATCAGAGATGCAACCATAAACACAGATATACAACAATACACAATTTCTATTAATGAAATAAATGTAAAGAGACTATAAAAATACAGAGTGAAAGACTCGCTAGAATGGTGGCAGCTTATCTCTGAGAAGAGATGTGATGGCTACTCGAATTCGCAAGAAGATGATTACAATGAGGATCTAAAGCCATTTTTACAATAAACAAGAATTCCAAAAACCCTAGACATTCAAAAACCTAAACCTAGGATATGAAGCGCCAAAATTCATGTGGGCCCCATTTGGGTAAGTTATTACATCAACTTCCTGGGGTCATAACTTTTGCATACGATCTTCGTTTTAGGTGTATGATAGACCGTTGGAAAGGTATCGTCGATGATATTCATTTTGGTGGCTCAATCATGCCTTTGAATATCATTGAGAATCTTGATCCCGAAAAACCTTCATTTAGGCCCTCAAAATGGCCCCAGAAGTTAAAAACTGCTGAAAATAGTAAATTACCAAAATTGTCAAAAAATTGTTTTGAGCCAGTTGGAAAAGGTGGGTGGCCACTGATATCCATCTGGATCAATCCTTCCTCCTTAGGAATTAATGGTATCCATTGCGTTGAGTGCCCGAGGGGGAGGATAAAGTGTTTGTTGAATCTGCATCTTGATGAGTTGCTTTCCTTGTTGGGGAAGTTGTGTTGCTTAGCTGGTTGAAGGTTGTCACGAACATGTGGCTGGAAGGGTTGGACCTTTTTAACTAGTCTGGATACATGAGGTGCCTATGTCCAGAAGGAATCTTTACACTTTGTTGCAATCTCATTGACCTGCTTCTGTTGGATAGAATGTGTTTGGGCCGAGGCTGTAATGGTTGCAATATCCTTTTGTTCACCCTTTGAATAGATTGTGAAGCTAAATTTTGTAGTATGAGATACTACCTTGCAGCATAGTTTAGGTGGGAAAGTATTTGGAACTACCTCTGGTATTCTGTAGAGATGACCCCTCAAGGTAATAATGGCACTACAGGGTCGAGACTCATAAATAGCACGGTGCTTCCACATATATGGTTGGCCCAAGAGAACATCATAGACATATAGTGGGGAAACATCACATAATACCTCATCCTTGAAGGGTTGGATGTTGTATGACAATCGACATTATTGGCTGACATAAACATCTCGTCCTTGGCGAAGCCACCCGATGTTTTATGGCTGTGGGTGTGGTGTTGTCTACAATCCCAACTGTTTGATGACCTCTCCTGAGATGAGGTTCTTTTGGCTTTCGTTATCAACAGTTAAATGCAGCAGGTTACCCTTCACCCACATCTGTGAATGAAAAAAGTGCCCACCCTCTTCAAGATTTGTTGGTTCTTCTGGTTGAATTGTTGCAGTCGCAACAATAGCAGTGGAGTCTGCATTGATGATCTGTCTTTTCCCATTATTTTTAAAATCAGATTCTGAATCAGGGTTCGGCTCCTTTTCTTTGTTCTCGGCCACCAATGACATTTTTTAGTGACATTCATTAGTGTTGTGCAAGGGGATTTTGTGGAAATTGCACCATTTTCTGGTGTCCTTCCTTGTCTTACCGTGACCCTTCTTTTCTTGTGGCTTGGACTAGTTTTCAGGAGACTATTAGTTAGGGTCGTCTTTGTCATAATTTGGTTTTTGCAGATTTGCAGACTCGAACTCCCATTTGTGTTGGTGCTTAAATTTCTACTCGATTGTAACAACATATCGATAAGCAACATCGAGTGATGAGATGTCCAAAAAATCCATTTCAGTGTGGATGTATTTGTGTAGAGCCCCACGATATTTCAGAACCAAATGTCTTTCAGAGTCTTTGATGCCCAGCTTGGTGCACAAGATATTGGTGAAATATGGAACTGCTTGGCCCCTCTCTTGCCGCAGTGTGGTCCATCTCATGTACTCATCCTCATATTTTCCAACAGGGTAAAACTGTTCCTTTACCGCATCCACAAAAAAATTCCAAGTGGGCTTGACCCCATATATTCTAGACTCCTCTGTGGAACTTTGATCCCAATAAGTTTCCCACCAATGTTTGACGTGAGGGAGATATTTAAGGAGTGTGAAGGTGATATTTTCTCTATCATAAAAATGGTGAATAGAAAAATAACCTTCTAGCAGATTTAATCATTTGTCTAGGGCTTCTGCATCTATCTGTCCTTCAAATACAGGAATATCAAAATTAACTTGTACCTTGAAAAGTAGGTGCCTCCAAAGTGGTTGCTTGATCAATATGTGATCCGGATTTTATGAGCAGAATGAAATGAATACCGATTATTAATAGGTGCTTAACACAAAAATAACAGAGATACAGTAAAACTGGTTTTCTATTAAATCACGAAATAAGCTGAAACTGTAAAAATGCAGCGGAAACAAGCTTGCTGGAATGGTGGCGGATTATCTCTGAGAAGAGATGTGACGGAAGCGCGCATTCGCAAGAAGATGGTTACAATGAGGCTCTGAAGGCCTTTTTACAATAAACAGGAATGCCAAGAGTCCTAGACATCCAAAAACCTAACCCTAGGAGATGAAGCGCCAAAAGTCACGTGGGCCCCGTTTGGGTAAGTTGGTGCATCAACTTCCCGGGGTCGTAACTTTTGCATACGATCTCCGTTTTAGGCGTATGATAGCTCGTTGGAAAGATATATCCGAGAACTACAACTTTTGACCAGAGCAACATTGATCTACGATCCATGTT
>ML778037.1:250598-300897 GCA_009831015.1 Picea engelmannii
CATATGCGCTCAATATACGAAGATGTTGCACGCGCGCGCTCGTTTTTAGTGGGTATACTGCGCTTTTTAATTTTTTAGCCATTTTTGTATAGTTTTGGCCCTTTTGCTGTGCTGTGGAATTAATCCTTGTGCCATGAATGCCTATTTTTCTGTGCTGATGATGCAGAGTTCTTGTCACCCTGTGCGGACGAAATTTCAACGATAACAAATGGAATATCAAAATTTACCTATACCTTGAAGGGGGTTTCATGGTTGCTTGATGAATATGCTTCTCCTGTGGGTAGTCGTCGAAGGATCTACGCGAAGTTGTCTATCATTTCATTCCTTTGTCATGCAAGGGATTCCTTGAGCAACATTTTAATAAGATCTCCTGCTCCATCATCTTTCTTTTCTTCTCCCATGGGTTGTTGTTGGGCTCTGCACGACCGATCTGGTAATGTATTGATTGGTTCGAGTCCCAATTTCTTGTACCCAGATCTTGTCGAGGAAATGCACGAAGAAAAATAAATGAAGAGAAGACCACTCTGATAACACTGATACAGATTTAGGATTGGAACATATTGATTAACAGACTAAATACAATAAACATGAATATATGGAGAATAACACAAATATCCAGTGAACAATATCTTCTATTAAATAATGAAATAGGCTGAAACTGTAAAAATGTAGAATTGAAAACTTGCTCAAATGGTGGTAGCTATCTCTGAGAAGAGATGTGGCTGCTACACACATCCATCTGAGTAGAATGGATTACAATGAGGCTCCATAGGCCTTTTTTATATTACTCATGAATTCCAAAAACCTAGACATCCGAAAACCTAACCCGAGAAGGTGAAACACAAAAAGTCATGTGGGCCCTATAATTTGGTACCTCAACTTCCTAGGGCCGTAACTTTTGCATACAACCTCTGTTTTAGGGGCATGATATCACGTTCGAAAGGTATTGCAAAGAAATACAAATTATGTCATAAAAATCTGACTTCGTCTATAGTTTGACTGTGGCGAACCAAAAAAACAACGTTTAAGGCCGCAAAATGGCCCCAGAAGTACAACAAGATTTGCTGACATGAAAATATACAAAATAATCTAGTTTGATTAGGTGAGAGGCCACCTGTATCCACATAGAGGATGTGTGGGGCTTCAAATAGCCCTAGAAGTGTATAACCCACAATTACAAAGTAGTACAAAAGAACGTGTTGAACAAAAACAGACACGAGGAGCCAGTTGGAATAGGTGGGTGGCCCCGGATATCCACTTGAAATTGATTTTTGAAGGGATTTTCACAACTAGGTGCGCCATTGATAGACCTCACCAAGAAGGGAGTGTTCAAATCGTTAGAGGAAGTGAAAGTATAACTCGATAGAATGATGAAGGTGATGAACACTTCCAAATTTCTCACAACCATTTGTACTAGAGTGTGACACATCTCGTGAGGGGATAAGAGCAATGCTGATGCAAAATCGACACCCCATAGAATTCGAGAGAAGGAAGCTGAGGGAGCCAGAGAATCTCTATCGTATATATGATAAGGATATGTTTTCCATCATTTATTCATTGGCCATGTTCATACAATATCTCGTGGGATGACGCTTCATGGTTAAGAATGACCACAACAACTTGACATATTTCTTGGAGCAGCGAGACCTGAACGAGAGGCAGTATAAATGGGTGAGTAAGGTGCATGCATATTATTTTGGCATTGAGTAAGTAGAGGGTAAGAAGAACATATTTGTTGGTGCGCTATCTAGGAGACCTGCAACCTTCTCCATGACAGAGATCTCAACGGACTAGAAGTCCATTCTCTTGGTGGAGTACTCCAAGAACACCTTCACCCATGAGCTGATGGAAGGAATTATTCAGGATGACAAGTACAAGGTAGTGGATGACACCATCTACTACAAATACAGGATCTAGCTAGTCCTTGAGTCCACACTCTAGGGTAATATTTTGAGGGTAGTACATGATGCACCACTAGCAAGGAACACGGGGTATCTGAATACCTACAGACAGGTGAGGGAAATATTCTCTTGGAGGGGTCTCAAGGAGGAAGTGCTTCAATCTGTGAGGGAGTGCATGACTTTTTAGTAGAAAAATTCAGAGCTTACACACCCTATAGGACTGCTTCAGTCATTGTCAATTCCATAGAAGAAGTGGGAAGAATTTCCATGGATTTCATTACAGGGTTACTGAAGGTACATCATAGGGACTGTATCTACGTGATGGTGGACGTATTAACCAAATATGTTCACTTCTTTGCCATTCCCTCAGAATACAATGCATCTTAGGTAGCAGACATATTCTTCAGGGAGGTTTTCAAACTACAAGGTCTTCTGAGGAACATAGTCAGTGATCAAGATAACAAGTTTCACATTGCACTCTAGTAGGATCCATACAGGTTATCTGAGATGAAGTTGACACCTAGTACCATATATCACCCCCAAACAAATTGGAAAACCGAGATAGTGAAAAAGTGGATTGAGGGGTACCTAAGGAACTATTTGTCAGGGCAATAGAGGACATGGATAAAGTGTTGGCATCTTTGGGAGCATTTCTACAACACCACTCATGACATGTCCATTGGGATCAACCCATTCAAGGCATTGTATGGCTACGATGCCCCATTGTTTTTGGATTTGGTGTTTGGGGAGAGGAGGCCCCCCAAGGCCAAATATTGGTTGCAAGAGACCCATGACATATTGAGATTCCTGAAGGAGAACTTGCAGGTCGCTAAGAATCAACAGAAGATTTATGCAAATAGGGACAATGCGAAGCACAACTTTGAGGTTGGGAATTTAGTCTTTCTCAAGTTGCATCCCTACAGACAGTCTTCATTGAAGAAGAGTGGAGAAGAGAAGCTAAAGCCTTGCTTCTACCGACCATATAGGGTGATCAGGAGGATTGGAGAGGTAGTATATGAATTGGAGTTTCCAGAGGGTAGCGGGATCCAAAACATCTTCCATGTGTCGTTCCTCAAAATGGTGTTGGTACATAAGGTCACCACCTACGTAGATCTTCCTCCATTGGACGAGGAAGGGAAGTTGGTTATGACTCCAGAGAGGATCATTGATGTTAGAGAGAGGAGGTTGAGGAGTAGAGTGATGTGGGAGTATCTGGTTGCATGGAGGGATTTTCTCATGCGATTTTGTGGGCTAGGAGAGCCCTCGTGTAGTTGGCATCGTCTCATTGGTATTATTTTCTAAGTTTCTTTGTTTGTTGAGTTTTGTAGTGTTTTTGTAGCTGCTATGGCAGCCATTAATGGTTTATTATTATTCTATTTCCATACTCCATCCATAATAAAAATAATTTCAATGTTGTTCCTTCCATTATTGGTGTACTTGGGTTATATGTAATGTGTTTGACATAAATTCTTTGTGGGAAGTCTTAAATTAGAACCTTGCATAAAGAAACACATGAATACAAACTATTTAACGGAAGTACACACCAAAACATCCAAATTTGCACATTAAAAAAACTAATATCCTTGCCTATCTCTGTCAGGGATATTACACATTTTTTATGAATAATAAGTGGACAAACTCTACACATTTTTAGTGGAGATTCTTTCCCAAATCTAATCAAAATTTTGTTCAAAGTTATAATTCTACTTGATTGATAAAAACATTAATCATGAAATTTATTCTAAAAAGTTTTATTCCATTTTAAAATAACCCATATATCAATATATCAATGAAGTTTTAAAAAAAAATTAAAGGTTCAAAATGCACCTTTGCCTTAAAAGAAAAATAAACCTTTACCTTACCAAAAAATAAAATAATTACCTCTATTTATTACCTCACGTCATTTTCTATTACTATACCTACATACCTACATGAAACTTTTATAAACATTGTATCTACATGGAAGTTTTATTAAGCATTTTGGACATGCCAAGTCAATGATATTTGTTGTATAAGAATAGCGTGAGAATTTTGTGAACTTTGTTGACCTGCCAAGTCAATGATATTTGTTGTATTAGAATACTGCCAGAAGAATTCATGAAAAAAGGGTTATGATTATGGAATTTCGCATTTAAGAAAAGTCAATCAAATTCTAATGGAATTTTTTCGTAAGTAAAAGTTAGTGGAATGTGTAGATTTTCATCATTTAAGAAGAATTCGTGAGAAAAAGGTTATGATTCTCGAGACTAGTCAAAGTGAAATTGTAATCAAGTTGTAGTAATTAGTAATCAAGTTTTGGAGTCCCTCTTGGTTGAGGGTGATTATAATAAGGTTCTACTAGAGGGTCATTTCCAAGTTTGAAAATGAGGGTGATTATAATAAGGTTCTACTAGAGGGTCATTTCCAAGTTTGAAAATGAGGATTGATCATAAGAAATCAATTATAATATAAGGGTGAAATAAGGCTTTGCTCTGTGTGTATTATTATTTTTGGTATCTATATTGATATGTTAAAATGACAATACATGTTTTTATTTTGTGTATTTTTAGTTTTGATATATTAAGAGATGTAAGACATGATGATATACATCCACACAAATAAATACAATGTTGAAATTAATATTATAATAAAAAATACATAGAAATCTAAATCAATAATATCAAAATCCAAATACACATAGAGTTAAAATAAATTAGAAATTATAATTAGTAAAACAATTTCCAAGAATATAATATAACATGCATTATATTAGAACAATTTTCAAGAATATAATATAACACATTATATTAGAACAATTTGACTTATCTTAATTTTTTACTTTTCAAATGTTTTTATAGTGTTAAAATCTAACTACAAATCTCATTCATTGTAAATATAATTCTTATACATTTTATTTATCAAATTTATTACATTTTATTTTTCAATTTTATTTTATTTTATTGAGTAAATTACCAAACGTTTCTAATATGCAGATTTCATGATTTTGGTTCATGGTATTTCTTAAACCACTTTGTAAGTTTTTGTTTTTATCAATATGTAAAAAATTATTTACCGACTTAGTAATTTTTTTTACTGAATCAGTCAAAATCATTTTTATTAGCTTGATTAAAAAAAATACATTATATATAAAAATTCAATTTTAATATACCCTTTATAAAGTGAAATAAAAGTGGGTTCTATAAAGAAAAATTCTAACCCCAATATGGTTAACAATAACGAGTTACATGCGGATCTAAATTAGTGAAGAGATAAGGCAATAGCATCAAACATTATCCTAGTAATGTTGAGAAGGGATAGTGATCCGGATTTTATGAGCAGAACGAAATGAATACAGATCTATATTATTAAAACAGAGATATAATGAACAATAACAGAGATACAATAAAACTTCGCTTCTATTGAATAGAGAAATATGTTGAAACTGTAAAATGCAGACTGAAACAAGCTTGTTAGAATGGTGATGGATTATCTCTAAGAAGAGATGTGATGAATGCGCTCATTCGCAAGAAGATGCGTACAATGAGGCTCCAAAGGCCTTTTTACATCAAACATGAATTGCAAGGCACTACACATCCAAAAACCTAACCCTAGGAGATGAAGCGATAAAATTCATGTGGGGCTCGTTGGGGTAAGTTGGTACATCAAATTCTTGAGGTCGTAACTTTTGCATACGATCTTTGTTTGAGGTGAACGATAGCCTGTTGGAAAGGTCTATCTGAGGACTACACATTATTCCATCAGACTCTAAATTTTTCTATAGTGTGATTGTGTAAATCCCAAAAAATGTTGTTTAGGACCTCAAAACAACCCCAAAAGTTCAGGACCCGAAAAGCTAGGAAAATAATTATCAAAATGAAAACTGCATGTGAGTCAATTGGAATAGGTGCGTGGACACCAATATCCACCAGGATCAATCCTCCCCCCTTAGGAAGAAATGGTATCCATTGTGTTGAGTTCCCCCATCAGATGAGGAAATTTTTGTTGAATTTGGCCCAAGGTAAGCCACTTGCATTAGTGTAGGAGTTGCCCTACTTTGACAACCTAATAAAGTTGGATCCTTTGTTGGTGAGTGCCATTGACCTGTGTATCCATGATCTGATCATTGGATGCTTGTTCCATGTAGTCAGGGTTGAGCTATGTTGTTTTCAACTGTTCTGTTATTTCTAAGGTGTCCAATAATGGTGGAAAATATGGCTGAAGGAGGTCCATATTAAATACTGGGTGGAAGCCAAGGAAGGGGGAAATGTTGAGCTCAAAAGAATTATCTTCCATGACCTTGGTGATGGTGTAAGGTCCATAGTGGAGTGGAAAAAGATTCTGATGGGGCCTTGTAAGGTGTTCTTTCTTCAAATGCAATGAAACCTTATCTCCCACCTAAAACTTGTGTGGCACCTGGTGTTGATCATGGCGTTTCTTACATTTGTCATTGGACTTCTGTAAAATATCCTGAACCTGTTGGAGGATGTGTTGGATCCACTCAATGAACTGGGTAGCTTTGTTGACCTCAGTTTGAGCATGGGACGAGTCTTCCTGGGTGGCTGCAAGGGGTAGCACAACATCCATGGGACCCAATGGTTGAAATCCCAACCCCACCTGAAAGGGGTTGTGGCCAGTTGAGTTATGTATGGCTTTGTTGTAGTTGTGTTGAGCATAGGGAATACTCTCATCCCATGAGTGGGGATTCTTGGAATTGTACATGCGTAGGATATGCACGATCATTTGGTTGACGAACTTGACTTGGCCATCCGTCTGGGGGTGGAAGGTAATGGATTTGGTGAGCTTGGTGCCCAATAGTGATGAGAGGCTCGACCAAAATGTGTTGAGGAAATGATTTTCTCGATATGAGATGATGTTTTGTGGTATCCCAAAATGTACCCACACTTGTTCGAAGAAGATCCTGGTAGTGGCCTCTACTATGATGCTCTTCTTGTAGGCGGCCAGAATCACCATTTTAGAAAAATGATCAACCACCAAAAAAACACAGTCATTTCTCTGCTTAGTTGATGGAAGGCCCGAAATGTAGTCCATCGAGATATATTACAAGGGAATTTAAGGAGTAGGAAGAGGGGTGTACATGCCTTATTTCTTAATGGTTGGTTTCAAAATGATGTAGGCAGTGCAAGAGCTGATATACTTGCTGACATACTGTCGAAGTTTTGACCAATAGAAATGTTGTTGCAGTATTGCCACTGTCTTTTTTATGCCGAAGTGTCCTACCATCCAACTGTAGTGGGATTCCCAAATTAGCTTCGCTCGTTCACTTGATCGAACATAGAGATGGACCAGTTCGCACAACAACCCATCCAAAATATGGAAATCAGTGAAAACTATGTTTGCGCCTATCATCTAGGAGGTAGCGGCAAAGTCAGGATCTCTCTCATAGAGTTGGGGCCATCTGAAGGTCTCATGGTCACAGAAGTTTATCACTGTGGTGAGTGTTGCAACTGGAGGGTAGTTGAGGCAATCAACCACATAGTTGGTTCTTCTTGTCTTATACTTGATGTTAATATGGAACTATTGCAAGTATGTGGACCGCTTCTGATGATGATTATTCTGCAATTTTCCTTTTTTTTGCATGAACTGCAGTGGCTTATGATCGGTGTGGATGATTGTCTCCTTCCTAAGAATGTAATGCCTCCACTGGCGGAAGAATTGCAAAATGGAGTACATTTCTTTGTTGTAAGTAGGGTACTTACGGATGACATCTAGTAGTGTCTCACTAAGATATCCCACAGGGTGTCCGTGATAAGTGAAAACTGTACCCACAACATAGTCTGAAGCATTTGTCTCGATCTCAAAGGGTTTTTGTAGGTTGGGGAATGAGAGTATTGGGATTGAGCACAAACACTACTTCGGATCATCGAACACTTGTTTTTCTTGACAATATTTGCATGGAATTTTCCTTACCACCACCCCTGGTTACTTGGCTAAGGGCCCATGCAATATGGGAGAATCCCAATAGGAACCTGTGATAGAAATTGACAAGGCCTAAAAATATTTGAAGCTAAGTGAGTGTGGTTGGGGCTGGCCAATTACGAATAACCTGGATCTTGGATAGAAACACATGCACTCCATGCTCATCAACAATGTAGCCTAGGTACTGGACCCTGTCCATGCCGAAAGAGAATTTTTCCAAATTTACATATAGCTTGTGTTATCGTCGAGTGTGTAGAACCTGTTGAATATGATGCAAGTGTTCTACTCAATTCTTGTTGTATATGAGGATTCCATCCAAATACACCACCACAAAATAATTGGTGAAAGGCCACAAGATATCATCCATAATCCTCATGAAATTTGTTTGGGAATTCATCAAACTAAAGGGCATGACCAACCATTAAAAAATACCTTATTTGGACTAGAAGGCAATTTTCCATACATCTTTCTGCAATGTATATTTAATTATCATTTAACATAATCTTTAGATCTTACATGCTTGCTAGATATTGTTGTGCATGTCGTTAAATATGTTATCTTATGCATCCTTAATAAATAAACAAGGTCAGCATGAGAAGGAATTCCAAGGGAGGTCTTGCAGGTAGCGTACTCGGTATGTGGGTGGTTGGGTATGTTACAGATTGGTATCAAATCTTTTGGTTGAAACACCGAGCTCGTATGGGCCAGGTCTGTTGGTTAGAATCTTGTGGTCAAGATCAAAATCTAACTGTGAAGTAGAAAAGCTTAGGAGGAATGGCATTTCACATGCTACGTAGGATACATAATGTCATAGAACCTCTGTGAGGGTTGGAAGGATCGTGATCATTCCTTTTTAATTCAGGAACGATCTCCATGGTAGGATCAGGGAGATCCAGGATTGTTTCATCAGAGGACAGGTAAATAGGGGTCGTCCGATGAAAAGGAAGCAAGGTTAAGGTTGCGACCATTGGATCCCATTTGAGAGAGATATCAATGACCAGCAGGTATTGAAGGGAACTAAGTTTCACAAGAGATAAATTTCCAAGGCGGTCCCGCAACCCAAACCACGGTTTCCATGAGAGGTTACGTGTTAGCATCAGGAGAATTGTGAGGCGAAAAGTGGGTTACTCCAAACCGTCAATGCATTCCCCCGCAAATTTAAAGGCATGCAACGATGTGACACATAGGACTTGAACATCGAAACTCTGAATAGCCGAAGTAGTTGGGGACTGTCGATCCATAGGAGGACACGCGTCAATCAATCACGTGCTCCAGGAAAGAGCGAGCAAGGAGAAGTTGAGATCTGAGACTCCTGAAACTCGAAGAGACGAAGACCTGAAGTAAACTTCAACTGTCGGATCATCTGAATTGGATCATGACCACCGATCACCCAGAGGTTACATGTAAACAAATTAGTAACTCCGGAGGAATCCATTCAAGATATTTTCAGTTGAGGTTTGAGACTCCCAAAGCTTGGAGATCCAGAGAGCCAGAGAAAACCTCGATTGTTCTATCATCCGAAAATATATCAGCCATTGATCTGCGGAGAGCTATGCGTCACTAGATCCATGACTTCGGATAAAATCTAGTGGGGCGAAAAAAGTTTGAAATTTTAGATTTACAGAGTCCAGAGTCCCGAAGGAATCGTGGTCGTCGATCCACAAGGGGACAAGAATTAGAAGATCGTGAACTTTGGATAAACATATTTTCAAGGAAAAAGGTTGAATTTTGAGATCTCTGAAGTCAAGATCCCCAAAGAATTCATAGTCGTCATATTGAGGAGGACATGTGGAGCATATCCTTGGACTTTGGGTGAAGACCCGAAGTGAAACCTGGTCATTCGATCCAAGAGAACACGTGGTGACAAATTAGCCAGTTCGGGAATTCGAAGTTCGGGAGAATTGGAAGTGTGCTAGTTTGAAAACTATTGAAGAGACGAAGTGAGAAGGCACGATGATGTCACTGGGGATGGCGTGGACACATGGGATGTGTGCCATGTGTTAGTAAGTTTTGGGCATTTGCAACATTGAAAATTCGATTGGAATGTGACACATGTCACCCGCTTGATTGGGCCATGTGTCCTCTCCCAGCATTTCACCACGTGGAAACAGATCAAGCATTCCGGAAGACCGAACACTCCAGAAGGGAAGGAGTTGACAAGTTGCATTGGGTCGAAAACTTCTAAAGTCTTGAAGGTTGGAGTATATATTGACCATCGATTCTAGAGGACACACATCGAGGGATCGTCGACTTCAGGTAAAAGCACTTCGGGAGAAAGTGCAGGAGGGAAGTTTGAAACTTTCGAATCCTGAAACACCAAAACGATTCACAGCTTCTGATCTCTGGGAGGACACATGTTGACAGATCAGGAACCCTGGGTAAAGGTGTACCGGGAGGAGGCAAGAAATAAAATTTGAGACTCCCAAAGCACAGAGTCCCAAAGAAGATCTCGATGGTTGATCGCGAAAGAGGACGAGGACTGTTGATCTGGTCCTGGCTAAAAGATTCAAAGTCTCAAAGCTATGAACAAGCACTCTTTTAGCTAAGCACAGGGTCATGGCCCTGGTCATATGCAGGTTGGGAGCTGAGGAAGGAAGGATAAGGGTCGAATTGGTTGTCTCCAAGACAAAAAAGTGCTAAGGGAAGATTTAGTTGCGGTTTATAGTCGTGGTCACCTGGGAAGTGGTTTGAAGGAAGTTCTTGCACACGGTGAACACTGTGTCAGCTAGGGATAACATGACACTGTTATTTTCAGAGAATGGGGATATGATCTCCATAAACAAGAAAGAGACTTGTCGCATGATTGGGCAACTTTCTCTATCATATGCATAATTCTAAAAAAATGGTCGCTTGCACATTTTGCAGAATTAAGAGGCTTAAGCGCATCAGCTCAGGATGCGTATTGAGGAAATGGGAGAGGGCAAGGAAGCCTCTAGTCATGAAAAGGAGGCCAAAGGCTAGAATATCAGAATCGGTAATGCAGAGACAGAGTCCAATGGATGCAAGGAAAAAGGAGAATAAGAAACGTTGATAGAAACAGTAAGAAGCTTGAAGATGGAAGTGCAGAGATACAAAGAAGACAACAAGAGACTGATGAGAGAGAAAAGTCAGATAAATGCTCGAGTGTTGCAGATTTGAAATCAGTTGCAGAGGCAAATGAAGAAGGAATCAAGCTCAAGACAAGAGGCAGAAGACATGTGTCAGGAAAGAGGAGATGCCTGTGGAAGAGTTGGTTATTCCAGAAGTGCTAGCAGATCTCATGAACATAACTCACCTCCTTACTCAGGAAGGAAGTTTTATGCATCAGATGATCCCATAAGAAACCCAGAAGTGTCTCGTGTCAGACACCAGAGAAGAAAACAAGAGATAGATAGTTTGCAAGGATATTTGAGGAAGCTCAAGCCACCTTCCTTCGATGGTGAAAGGGAAAGGGAAGATGATGATCAAGCATGGTTGCTCAGGCTCCAGATATATTTTCATTTGCATAACTATTCATCAAACTTGGAAGCTAGGATTGCCACCTATCATTTACATAGGAAAGTTGTAGTGTGGTGGGATTAATTGAAGCAAGTGGAACATGTTAATGAACGTAGGATCACTTGGAAACAATTCAATAATTACTTCTAGAAGGAGTACCTCTCAGAGAATTTATATGACAAGAAAATGCAGGAGTTCTTTGAAATCAGGTTGGGAAGCATGACTATGGAAGAATACGAGAAGAAGTTTTGCGGATTGTTAAAGTATGTCAGGTTCATTGGTGATGAGAAAGTGAAAATACAGAGAGTTCTAAGTGGATTTCCAGCCTTCTATAAGGAAAAGATCAAGTATGATGAACCGAAGACCTTGATTGAGGCCATCAAAGAGGCTAAATACATGTATGAGCAAGGCCAGGGAAGATAATCCCTGCATAAATCTTGGAAGGACTAGAAGAATGTGAAATTCAATCAGAGGAGGAAAGGATTCAAACCTCCCCTCCATAGGACTAATCCTAATAGAAATCACCAAGATCAGTATGCTAAGGTGGATTTCAAGAAGGAAGACTCCTTGGGAAAAAGGGGAAGACCACCAATCCAATGCTAGGGATGCAAGGAAGATCACCTGTACAAGGATTTCCCACATAGAAAGGACAGAGAGAATACTGTGCACAACATCTAAGAGGCTACAACAATCAGAGATATGGGGAGAATCTATGCAGCCTTAAATGATCGACAAGCAGAGTACCAATCCAATATGATCGAGGTGGAAGGTAAGATCATAAATCATCCTATTTCTATTTTTACTGATTCAGGATAAATCCATTGTTACATTGACCTTAAGATAGTGTATAGATTACATTTGGAGAAAAGTAAACTTGGAAAAACAAATTTGGTTCAGTTAGCCACTGGAACCAAAAGAAGAATTCATGATATGGTCAGAAGTTGTGCCATAAGTATTAATGGCATGAATACTAGTGTTGATCTAAACATCATACCATTGGGGTCTTATGATATTCTGATTGGGATGGATTGGTTGGAAAAGAATCATGTTGTCCTAGATTTTCATAACAATACATTTACAAGTCTTGATGGAAATGGAAAACAGAGCACTGCGAAAGGAGTTCCAAGACCCATCTATATAAGGGAGATTTCAACCTTACAACTAAAAATTTGTTTTAGAAAAGGATATCCATTGTATGAAGCCCATGTGGAGGATCCAGTTGATACAACGGGGTCAATTCTTGAAGATTTCTCAATGCCATAGGAATTTGAAGATGTACTCCAAGAAATACTTGAATTGCCACGAAGAAGGGAGATAGATTTCTCAATTGATTTAGTGACAGGAGTTTCCCTGGTGTCAAAACAACCTTACAGAATGAGAACACCAAATCTAAAAGAATTACAAGTGCAGTCGGAGGAATTGTTGAGGAAAGGGTACATCCATCTAAGTGTTTCACCTTGGGGAGCACTAGTACTTTTTGTCAAAAAGAAGGATGGAACCTTGAGGTTGTGTATTGACTTCCGACAACTAAACAAGTACACTATAAAGATCAAGTATCCGCTACTTCGAATTGATGACCTCTTTGATCAGCTAAGAGGAGAAAAGATAATTTCAAATATTGACCTGAGGATAGGATACCATCAGGTAAGAATCAAGGAAGAAGACATTGATAAGACAATCCTTAGGACTAGGTATGGGCATTATGAATTTTTAGTGGTGCCTTTTGGACTGACTAATGCACCAACTATCTTCATGTTCTTAATGAATGGCATATTCAAAAATTATTTGGAAAAGTTTTTCATAGTATTCCTGGATGACATACTTATCTATTCTAAGTCTGAAGAGGAGCATGAACATCACTTGAGATTAGCATTGCAAGTACTGAGAGAACATCAATTTTATGCCAAGTTGAGTAAGTGTTCTTTTTATCAAAAGAAGATCCATTACTTGGGACACATTATTTCAGAGTAGGGCATAGCAATAGATCCAAAGAATATTGAATCCATTAGAGGATGGCCAACACCCAGAAATGTGTCAGATGTCAGATATTTTATGGGATTAGTCAGCTACTACAGAAGGTTCATAGTAGGGTTCTCTAATATTTCTCACCCCATCACCTCTTTGAAAAAGAAGGGAACTAAATTTGAATGAGCACTCAAGTGTGAAAATAATTTTAATCTGTTAAAGGAATTACTTACTAGTGCACCTATGTTAAAGATTGTGGACCCAAATGAAGGTTTTTTGGTATGTACAAACACTTGTAAGGAAGGACTTGGGGAAGTCCTCACGCAGAATGGACATGTCATTGGATATGAGACTAGAAATATTAAGGAACATGAGAGGAACTATGCCACGCATGACTTGGAACTTGTTGCCATTGTTCACGCCTTGAGGATGTGGAGGCACTATCTCACGGGGAATAAATTCGAATTAAGGACAGACCACATTGGTATGAAGTCTGTTTTCGAACAACCAACCTTGAATGCCAGGAAAACAAGATGGCTGGAATTTTTAAGTGAATATGACTTTGATATCAATCATATCAAGGGAAAGGAGAATAAATTTGTTGATTCACTTAGTAGGAGAGTGCATCTCATGCATGCTACTACTGTCAGTATGCATCAGTAAGACTTGAAGAGAAGAATTTTAGATGGTCTTTTTACAGATCAGCACTACCTACAGGTAAAGGAAAACTTACAACAAGGAAATGTACAACAGAAAATAAAGGAGTATGACATAAAGGAAGATGGATTCCTCACGCATAAAAATAGAATCTATGTTCCTAGTTCTGGAGAACTGAGGAATTTGGTACTGAAGGAAATGCATGGTGTTCCTTATGTTGGACATCCTGGTTACCAGAAAACAATTACAGCAGTAAGAAGCTAGTTCTTTTGGTCGAAAATGAAGAAGGATGTTGTTGATTACATCGTTTAATGTATGGAATGTCAGAAGGTGAAGGCTGAGCATAGGAACCCAGCGGGTTTGCTGCAGCCATTGCCAATTCCAAAGAAGAAATGGGAAGTGATCACCATGGATTTCATCACAATATTACCCAGAACAAATAAGCAACATGATTCAATCATGGTGGTGGTTGAAAAATTAACAAAGGTTTCTCATTTTGTGCCTGTGAAGACAACACATACAACAACTAATATTGCAGAAATTTTCATGAAGGAAATTGCTAGGTTGCATGGGATACCTAAGACAATTGTCTTGGACAGAGATACGAAGTTTACCTCCAATTTTTGGAGGGGATTGTTTAAAGGATTTGGCACAAATATAAACTTTAGCACAACATATCATCCCCAGATAGATGGGAAAACAGAGAGGGTCAATCGAATAATTGAAGACATGTTGAGAATGTATGTGATGGATAAGCCATCTAAGTGGGAAGATTACTTACACTTGGTTGAGTTTGCATATAATAATGGCTATCAAGCTCCATTGAAAATGAGCCCATTTGAAGCCTTGTATGGTAGGAAATGAAATACTCCAGTGAGTTGGGACAACCCAACAGATAGAGTGGTACTTGGGTTAGAGTTTCTCAAGGACATGGAAGACCAGGTGGTCAAGATTAAGCAGAATTTAAAGGCAGCTCAGGATAGACAGAAAGTTTATGCAGACAAGAACATGACAGTTAGAGAATTTAAAGTAGGGGAGCTTGTACTTTTGAAAGTGAAGCCCAAGAAAATATCTTTGAAATTGGGTAGTTGTACAAAGCTAGCAGCCAGGTTCTGTGGTCCATTCAAAATATTGGACAGAATAGGGTCGGTTGCATACATGCTTGCATTGCCTATTTCCATGAATGTGCATAATGTATTTCTTGTATATTTACTAAAGAAATATGTACATGATCCTAACCATGTTATTTATTGGCATCTGATTCAGGTAGAAACGAAGGGAGACTTTCAGGTTCATCTAGTGCAAGTGTTGGACATTAAAGTCAAAATTATCTGGAATCAAGTTATAGAACTGGTAAAAGTTCATTGGACCTGCTACGGTCTTGAAAATTCTACCTGGGAGCATGAAGATGCCATGCGAGCAGAGTACCCACAACTTTTTGAATAAATTTGATATTTTGATCTATGTTTTGTATATGCACTGAGGACAGTGCCAAACAAAAGGGGGAGGGGATGTAACAGCTCGGGTTTTTGATGCCCCATTTTAAATAATGTATTATTACAATGTTGGGAGGCAAGAGTGCCCAAACAATTATTGAAGGGCTAGTATGCCCAAGAAATGTAATGTTTTGATCATTAATAATAATAAATACACTGTTGGTTGCTAGACGAACAAGGACTAGAGTTATAGGGGGATATGATTCCACAAGAGAGGGAGCTTTAGGGACTAAGTGTTTATTCCTATTTTTTCTTAATACCCTTTTTGTCTAAGGGAGGGGATTGGTTACGTGAACTTCTTGGGGAAGGCCAGGAGGTTCTTCTTTTCCCCACGAGGTTACTTAAACCCACCTCTAGTTTGATGGTGGGGTTGGACTGATGACTTGTTCATTATTTTCCCATTCCCTCACACACTCCCATGCACTCCCATCTTGGCTTGGCAAACGAAATGAAGTTGCTGAAGAACTTAGCCATGAAATAGATGGCTATATTGGTCGCTGGTGTGATCCAACTGTGACCTGGGACGTGCATGTCTGAAATTCATTGGCCCATTCCCTGTTATTCTCACAATTGCAAGTCCTGAGACTTCCAACATTGAGATTTTGGACCCGCTGTGTTGGAATCCCTGTGAGGAAGGAGAAGGACTGCTTGAGGGACTGCGTGGCAGAGAAGGGTGGAGGTCCATTCTCTCAGGTGGCATAGGCTGGGTAGAAGAGAGTTGGGAACTTGGATTGTTGTGGGTGTCGAGAAACCTGTGAGATCTTGAGAGATGACTCGTTTGGGAACCCAATTACACTCTGGAACCATCCTTGTGGATTCATAGCCTTGGCTCAGGGGTGACACTATTGTTGGGATTTAGAGAAGCAGTGTCTACGATTGGGTGGAACGTCCTTGGTCTGCAGTCAGTCGGTGTCGTCTTTCAAAATATAAGTGCTCTCTGTCGTGATATTACTATCTGTGTATGAATGTATTACGCTGTGTAGTTTAATTTCCATTTACATGTATATGAATGTATTTTCATTGTGTATATTTAATTATCATTTAACATAATCTTTAGATATTTCATACTTGTTGGATATTGTTGTGCATGTTGTTAAATCTGTTATCTTATGCGTCCTTAATAAATAAAGAAGGTCATCATGAGAAGGAATTCTAAGGGTGGGCTTGCAGGTAGCGTACCCGACCTATGGGTGGCTGGGTATGTTATAGTCTCATTTTGAGAGTGAATCATGAAGAATAAAAACTTCTTGGTATGAAAGATGACCTTCCTTCATTCCTTGGCAGAGATCAAGGAAATGGAAATAGGTGGGACTACTTCGGGTATCCTGTAAAATTTCCTATCCAAATTAATAATAACAATGTGAGGCCTAGACTCATATACAAAATGACATTTCCATAAATAATTTTGGCCTAAAATAATATCAAAAAATTCAAGGGGAGAAACATCACACAATACCTCATCTTTGAAGGGATTGATGTCATAGGATAGGTAACATTGTTGGTTGACAAAAAGATCGCTTCCTTGGCAGAGCCATCCAATGGTATATGGTTGTGGGTGTGGCGTTTTTGGCAGGGCCAGCCTCTTGATGACCTCCACTAAGATGAGGTTCTTCTGGATACTACTATCAATGATGAAGTACATCGGAGAACCCTTCACCCACATATGTGAATGAAAGAGGTGCTCACCTTCCTCTAGCTCACCAGGTTCACCGGGCTATATCTTGGTGGTATCAACGATGGCACTGGGTTATGCGTCAATAATCTATCTCCCCTTTTCTAGTTATGACTCATATTCAGAACCCACATATGATTCAGAGGCTTTCACCTTAGCCACCAATGAATGCTTTGAGCGGTAATCAACAGTGTTATGCCAGGGGCTCTTATGGAAGTTGCACCACTTCCAAGTGTCTTTCTTCGGCTTTCTATTGTCCTTCTTTTTTTGTGGCTTAGACTAGTTTTCGTGAGATTGTCCCTATTTTCTCTTTCCTTTTTTCTACGGATTAGGGATTCCCTTACCTTATTTCTGTTGTGAGGGGTTCCCAGACCCAAACTATTGTGTATTTTGTTTAAGCTTCTGCTCGATTTTGACAACATATCAATATGTCACACCCAAGGATGAGATGTCCAGAAACTCCATTTATATCTGGATGTATCTATACATACCTCCACAGTACTTGAGCACCAGTTTTTGCTCAGAATATTTGATACCCATGTTAGAGCACAAGGTATGGAAGATGTTTGTGAAAGCTGGCATTGTTCGGTCCCTTTTCTGCTGCAGTGTGGTCCATCTTGTATACAGGTCATCGTATCTTCCAACATGGTAGTATCATTCCTTAATAGCATCACTGAAGGAATCCCAAGTGAGTGTGACTATAAATAATGATAGTTCCTATGTTTCCTTTTGTTCACAGAAAGTATCCCACCAATGTTTGACATGGGGGATGGCTTTGAGGAGAGCAAATGTAATATTTTCTCTATTGGAAAAATTATGGATAGAAAAATACCCTTCTAGAAGATTCAACCATTTGTCTACATCATATGAATCTATATGACCTTCAAATATACGAATATAAATTTTATCTATACCTGAATAAGGCGGTGTTTCCGCTCGAGGAAGATGCATTGCCTGTTGGTAGTTGTCGAAGGATTTGTACAAAACTATCCATAATCTTGTTCTTATGTTGTGTGAGATCTTCCTAGAACAATAGTTTGAAAGGATATCATGTCCCATGTTCTTTATTTTCTCCCTCCATGGAAGGTCACTTGGGTGTGAGAGAGCTCTTTTCCTTAAGAGAAACAATCTCGAGACCCAACTCTTTGTACCCTGACCACGTCCAGGACAAGCACTAAGAACGACAAGGAGAAACTGTTATGATACCAATGATCCAGATTTTATGAACAAAATGAAATGAATACAGATCTAAATTATTAACATAGATATACAATGAACAATAACAGATATACAGTAAAACTTGACTTCTATTCAATAAAGAAATATGTCAAAATTGTAAAATGTAGACTGAAACAAGCTTCCTAGAATGGTGGCGGCTTATCTCTGAGAAGAGATGTGACAGATGTGATCATTCGCAAGAAGAAGAGTACATTGAGGATCCAAAGGAATTTTTACATCAAACATGAATTCCAAAAACCTAACCCTAGGAGATGAAGCATCAAAAGTCATGTGAGCTCCATTGGGGTAAGTTGGTACATCAACTTCCCAGGGTCGTAATTTTTGCATACAATATATGTTTTAGCCGCATGATAGCCCATTGGAAAGGTATATACGATGACTACACATTATGTCATCACACTATGAATCAATCTCTAGTGTGATTGTGGAAATCCAAAAAACCATGGTTCAGGGCCTCAAAATAGCCCTGGAAGTTCAAGACCTGAAAAGCTAGGAAAATAACTACCAAAATGAAAACTACATGTGAGACAATTGGAATAGGTGGTTGGTCATCGATATCTACCTGGATCAGATACAAAGAGTTAGGAGAAGGACAAAAAGAGTTAGGAGAAGCATAGAAAGAATTAAGATATAAAATCAATAAATTAATACAAAAGGAAAAGAAGATTGACAGATTAATAACGGAGCATGAGAAATGATGGCATGCCCTATTAAAAATAAAAAATAATGACAAGGATGAAATAACAAAGATGCTTAATAATCATAAATGAAATAATTGACCAACTAACCAAAATTTTAGATGTATTATTGGCAAAACCCTTAGCCTACAAAAGACCACGACAAAGTCTAGAATCACAAAATACAAGTGACCAGAGACATAAAGAAGCACCAAAATTAATTTTTTCAGGTAGTATCCATAACTTAATATTTCAATATAGAGATTATCAAAAAATAAAAAATGAATTACTGAAATATGATGGTAAGGACCATAGAGGATCCATCATCTAGGTCAACAAAATGGAGGGTATCTTTGAATCAAATCCCCCACTAAGTGAATAAGAAAAAATAATGATAACCTCCAAATCCCTGTAGCAAAAGTGTGATGGTGGCAGACACACTTTCTAAATTGACAAAATTTTAGAATCATCGCGAGCACTACATAATGCACAGTGCGGCATCGACACAGGCACTACATAGTGCATAGTGCAACATCGACACAGGCACCACATTACACATAGTGAGACATCGTCGCAGGCACTACATAGTGCAAAGTGTGACATTGTCGCAGGATGTAGTTTGATAAGGTGCGAAGATCCAAAAATAAAAGGGTTTTCTTTTATATGCAGTGGTTTAGGGCAGGGATAATTTTAAGGATGGAAATTTGTATTAAAATGTATAAACTTGGGCTAATATTACTAGTCCTTAATATGAAAAATGTTTAATGTTTGGCGATATTTTTGTAAAAATATTCAAATTTCTAAAGATTTTATATAATTTCTATAAATGTTTGGCAATTTTTAAGGTAAAGTAATTTTATTCTATGGAATTTGGGCGAATCGTTTTTAAAAAAAATGGAAATTAACGAATATGTTTTTGGGAAAAACCATGGAAAATTAGCCCATTTGCAAAATTTAACCCCTAAAATCATCTATGGTTTGGGAGGTTGTGCTAGTGGAAAAATTGCAAAGTTCCAAGTTTGAGGTGGAAAATTTAAGTGGTAAGAATAGATTTGCGTTATGGAAGCTCAATATGTGAGATCTTCTTGTGCAACAAGAATTGCAAAAGGCCTTGGTTGGAAAGTCAAAGAAACCGACAAGCATGATAGATGAGGGCTGGGAAGATCTAGATGCAAGAGCGCTCAGTACTATTCATTTGTATTTGGCAAATGAGGTGTTGTTTAACATCACTAAAGAAAAGACAACATTAGGTTTCTGGACCAAAATGGAGAGTCTGTATATGACAAAGAACTTTTGAAACAAAATCTTCTTGAAGAGGCATTTGTACAGCTTGTGGATGAAAGAAGGTACGAAAATTGTTGATCACTTGAATGTTTTCAGTACTTTGATTTCTCAATTAACTAGTATGGAAGTAAAGTTCAAAGATGAGGACAAGGCGGTTACACTATTGTTTTCATTGCCTGAGTTTTGGGACCATATGGTCACAACTGTGCGGTTTAACACAACAGATTCCATTTATTATGACATTTTTGTGGGAGCTTTGTTGTCTGAGGATATAAGGAAAACATCCAGTAAATAAAACTCAACAACAGAAGCAATGGTTTTCATAGGTTGATCTACAGAAAGAGGGAAAAATTAGAGGGGTACATCAAGGTCTAAGTCAAGAGGCAAGAAGAGTAAGAAAAAATGTTGGTTCTCTGGAAAATATGGGCATCTCAAGAAGGATTGTTGGAAAAGACAAAATGCATCCAAGGAGGACTCCACAAAAGAATCAAAGGAAGCTAATGTAGTTGAAACAAGTATAGGTTCCAGTTCAGGTATGGTTTATGAGGTATTATATACTTGTGATGTTTCACATCAACATCAACATAGGTTGTTAGATTCTGATGCGTCCAACCACATGTGTATTCATAGAAATTTGTTCTCAAATTGTTAGATTCGGGTGCATCCAGACCTTTTGAGCAATGGGGAATATACATCATAGAAGAAATTACTCTCAATTCTTCGAAACAACATAAGTATATCTTGACTGCAACATATTATTTCACAAGGTGGACAAAGGCTATCCCTCTCACACACACTAATGAAAAGGTAGTGATCCAATTTTTAGAACAACAACTAATAACAAGGTTTGGGATGCCCTCCGTCCTCATTTTTTACAATGCTGCCTATTTTTCTTCCATGCGCTTGACAGAATTCTCCCTTGATAATGGGTTCATAATAATATATTTTACAAACTATTATCTGCAAGGGAATGGGGTAGTGGAGTCAATTAATAAAAACCTAGTGCAAATTTAAAAAATAGAGTTGTTGAAAATAAGAGAAATTGGCATAATTTACTTCATAATTCCATGTGGTCCGATAGAGTAACACCTAAAGAAGCCATAGGAAATTCTCTGTATTTTCTGGCATATGGGAAAGAATCCATTCTTCCAAACATATTGTACCTTCCATCTTTACAACTTTCCCAGGAATCAAGAGGTCATCCCCCATCCTCTCTACAACAAAAGATTGATACCCTTCTTGTGATAGATGAAGAAAGGGAAAAGGCTAAAGTTAAGTTCACCGCTCATCAACAGGTAGTTAAAATATGATTCGATAAACATAAGGCCAAAGAAAAAAAAATCGAAGTAGGGGACCTAGTATTGAAGTGGGATAAAACAAACAAGTCCAAAGGAAAACACTCAAAGTTCCAAAATCTATGGCTCAGACCTTTTCAGGTGGTCGAGAAGATCGTAGCAGGCACGTAACGGTTGCAAAATCTAAGGGGAGAATCTGACACCCTCCTGGTGAATGTCCAAGCCCTAGAACAATACTTCTCCTAAATAAAAAAATAAAATAAAAAATGATGTTTTGTTTGAGTTTATGTTTCTTTTTAGCACACAGATCAAGATGGCTATGTGGGTTTAGGGAAGACCGGATGAAAAATCCTTTTCATTTCTCTCTTTTGTTTGTTGTTTTTTTTTATTAAGTTATGCTTTGTAAAGAAGTGGTTGATTTTGATAAATATAGTAAAACAAACTCTACTCCTTACCTACAATGACATACAAAATAGGAGACATTGGGAAAATATAAACTTTCAACAAATCATATTCGTGTTTGTAAGCATACTACCTGGGGAAGCAATGAAATATATTCTTGGTGGCCTAGTAATGCTAAATGGAAAGATGGCTAGATGGAAAGAATCACATGTACCTATGGACAAAGCCAGGAAAGGCCCCACATTAATACTTTCACCTTGTCAAAAACAGATATCCTCCACTCTGACTCACTCTTAGCATTTCTTCCAGAATAAAATGATCCATATTAAAATGAGTAAAAAGTCTGAGAGGGTATGCAAATAACTCCACCAGGGCTATGGACACTCGTTGGTAGCAGAGCAAGGTCTGTGATATCAGGGTGACTCTGTCAGGGCTATAGATGCTCATTGGTAGAGGATAAACACCGTAATAATGGAAGGATAGCTAAATGGCCTCATGCCAATGTACGCCACACCTGAATCTTTTTTAGAAAGGACATAGATTGAGGTTAAAAGGAAAGAGGGTCGAAAATCATAAACCCCATAGGCAGATATAGATTTTCGGACTCGAGAGCTTGTGTACACATTGATAAAAAAGGTTCTATTGAAAAGGAATAGAATAAGGCCAATTGTTTTCTCAAACAATTTGCATAGGCTACGTAAAAGGGAAGGAGCAGAGATTATGTTTTCTCCCAAAGAATCACCATTTGTTTAGCACTCAACACAACCTAAAGGTTTTGTGAAGTTTTTTATTTTTGGGCACCACTTTGTCTTTTTAAGTTTAGTCAGTCGTGTAGGAATCAATGGGATTATATGTTGATTATGTTTTTTCATCGATCATATTCGGCTTGGTTTGGAGTTATTGAACAAACTAAACTTTTCTCTAAGAAAACTTGGCATTTTAACTAAGTATACATAGCTAACGTTTTGAGCCATGTGCCTATTATCAGTATCGGTACAATATGAGTAGTAAAATGACCACATAAAAATGATAATCATCAATACACCGTCGACATCAGTGAAATACGAAAGGAAAACCACTAACATAGGCCATAACGAACCTCTGATCACTGATCGCTGATACATTTTTCGGAGTCGGTGAAATCCGAAAGAACGAAACTACGAAATAGTAACCATCAACAAATCGTCGATCATTGGTTGTTGATTCATCATCGACATCAATAGGATAATATGTTTTATTCAAGGTTGTGTTTCTAAATAAAATCACCGATATCGAAAAAAATGTGTTTCTCATGTAGAAGTCAAAATCAATAGCCACGTGTCTTGTCCGTGTAAGTAGTCCGTACGACTCAATATTTTTCCTTGTGTCATATATGTAATTCCATGACAGTATTTCCATGTCATCACTATATGACGATCTTGGTCGACATCTAAACATTTTCCTATATACACAAACTAAAATAATTACAAATTCGGCCTTTTGACACCAATGTGCTCATTGACTATCAGCTGATTTCTAGAATACCAAGCTCCTCATCTTAGTTTGAACTTTCACCCATTGATACCGATGACCCTACTAGATCTACGATGCACTATATATTCCTGATACATATTATGATATTACATATGAAAAGGGCTTGGAAATTCGATGGGACACCCCTAGCTGAGGTAAGACAAATTTCTGGGATTTGGTAGACAAATTATATTTTTGTGTAACCAACAACACAATCCCACACACTGGGAAACTGTTGGAATTTGAATTCATCGATGAACTGCGAAAACCCGCTCCTGCATCGCCATCCTGCATTGCATTTAATACTAAGCATGGTGCAGATTATGTAATAGATTGCATATATCACATTTTCACTCCTAAATTTACGAATTGATGCGACAAGGTAATTATACACTCTGTTTAAATTTACAAGGTCATACCCAAACATGTCATTCTATTCGCAAATCATTTATTACCCGAAGTCGACGAAGGAGGAAGAGAAAGTGTCAAGGAGGTTATAGCTCGTTCTCTAACTTTTATTACCACTAAGACCAGTTTAATTTATTGCAAGCAATAGGTAAGCATTGTCTTTATCAGTTCTACACTTATGATTGCGTCAATAACATTTGTCATGATTGGCTAGTATCTCACTATAATTTTTTATTTTCCACAGGAAAAATGCCTCCAAGAAAGCCAACGACTAGGCGCTCACCAAAAATTCCAAAAAGGAAGGATGCAGAGGTCGGTGAGGGGTCTACACCAGGCACTGCAAGAGATCTTGATTTTTCCTCAAAGGCATAACCAATTATCTTCACATCTACCAAAAAGGAGTTTTCTCAACCTCCGACATTCGGCGACACAAAGAAAAGCACTGGATCTAAAGTGGTGCTCCCACATTGGGGAGATCTGTTTAACAGGATAAACCAGGAAGATTACCCGTATTTTATACCACAAAGAAACCCTGATGTCAATATATTGGATGACCAGGTGTTCCCGAACATTCGACGATCATGCCTACATATGGTGTCCTATCGAACCCCAGTTTTTCCCTGCATCGAGACACCAGGATGGATAATTGACCACACAAATGTGATGAAATGCATAGTCAATAATGAAAATGGAGAATGTGTTGGTGTTTTTCTTCCAATAGAGGTCCAAAAATAATACAAACTCAAATACCCAGAGGAAAGACTAAATACAGAGTTTGTGGTCAAATTTTGTGAGTTCCATGACACTAGTAGGTTAATGGCCTCATGGTGGAAAGAAGAAAATAAATTTACAAACAGGAGCAACGAATGGTATGCCATGGTAAACCTCATAGAGTCGTATATTTATCTAATGGATTTGATCTGCCGATTATATGGAGAAAAAGATTGCTCCATTTTTTTGGAAGCATGGATGCCCTTGACATATACTATGGTGATCTCCGGGAGCAGCCTCAACTGGAGATCCATCATTTTCAAACAATTAAGCACTAACATATTCCAGGCCCAAACACTAAATGATGGAGAAACACCATCTTTTCACATGTTGTCATACCTATTGGACGTGATCTGCGCAAGGAACATTTTTGCAGGCATGAATCTATGTTGGCATGTTGTTGAGTTATCTGTGCATGTTTATTTCAGCATTATATGGTAGAATAGGTACAAGAGATTTTATGCCCTGATATGCGATGATTTCATAGCTCAAGTACATTTCATTATATTTAGGAAATAATGCATAAGGCTTACAATGACAACCAAAAATATGGTTTCAAAAGTAGGCCACTGGTATTTTGAAGAAACCAACACTTATATCAAAGTGTTTGGGGCTATTGGAATGCCACATTTACTCCCCATTCATGTCCCAGACCGGCTCATTGTGGGAGAAATTTGTTACCAGACCATTTTGCAAGGCTATAATGCCACTTTGGTGAAGGACAAGAAGAGAGCTTTCATACCCTATGGTTTTCATATAAGGTTTTACATGGTAAAATACACTACACACATGAAACAAGAGGGGTTGAGCCATCTTGAGTTTTGATTCTCCATAGTTTGATTTTGCAAGCATGATCCAAAAGGTCTTGCACTTCATCCCACATCGCAGGTGTATTCATGTTGTTCGTACACTCATGATAGTTTTGAAGATGAAATATTTATAGAGGGCGACTAGGATTGGGAGGAGGTTCTTGATAGAAAGGATAACCCCAATGTGACCAAATTCAAATAAATGATTATGGATGAGTAGGTTGAAATGATAGAATAGACAACTCAAGAAGCCCTCAAGGTAAGATAAGAAAATAAAGTAGTAGAAGTGGCAGAGGCTCGGAGGAGGGGGCTGTTGTTACTGAAATAAGCCCAAAGAGCTATACAAAGGTTAGAAGAAAATACCCCACTTAACCCTTTGATAGAACCCTTGAGGATTACCCTCGTCGACACAAGAAATCACGGAGAAGAGACAAATGGCTCAGAGAGGATTCCACCAAAGGAAACCGTTGATAAAGGAAATCTCAGACCTATGTCAACATAGGTAGGATCGTTAGTGACTACTACAACTCAACAGAGGATAACAAGAGAATCAAATGGGATGGGTTTTCCTAATGTCCTCATAGATTTAATTACCATGTATGACGATGAGGAAAGTTCATAGGTTTCGTGCATAACCCCGATACTAATCACAGAAGAGGAAGAACCAGGGGAAACATCTGCTCCAGCTTTCAATGCTTTGATCCCAAATACCCAGGAAGGAGACCATGAGGCTATAAGCACTCTCGACACTGAATTTCTAGACCAATTGGGAATTGAGACACTCCAATTTATGCATACTTTGTTTTTGAAGTGAAACATCAGTCTCTTGTGATTTCCTTACAACTATTATTTTCTAAAGTGGTTTCCTAAAACTATAAGTGGCCTTTGATAAGATAGCATTGTATTACCTTTTATTGTTTTTATATTTGCATTTGTTGAGAGAGAATTCATTTCATAAATTTGTTAGAGATCGAGGAACTCCTTCCTTGTTGCCTTTGTCTTTGGCTAGTAGAATCTTTTATTTTCCTATAAACATGTTTTAATGCATGGTTAGATTAAAATTTCCATGTTGAGATGGTTGTATAATATCTTGAATATATAAGAAATATGGAGTTTTATTAATATTCTTTTTAATGTCATTTTCAAAGACATTATCAGTTTAATATGATTGGAGATTGTTTTCTTAACTCTAGGGAAATCAATGAAATTCCTCTTTCCTAATTTTTTAAAGGGTGATAGCTCTATGAAAGAGAACCTTCCTTAAAACCAAGACATGGTGGTTCAATTCCTTTGTGCCTTGTTGGAAGCAGGACGAATCAGAAAGAAAGGTTATTTTGGGAAGAAGGCATGCAAAAGGAAAGCGACAACTGGAAGAAAAAGCATCACATGTGCATGCTTCAAAGACTTAACAATGCTAGGGCTAGGGATTTTGTAATACATTGTAATGGTTGATGAGCCAAAAATGCATATATATATATATATATCTTGGAGGTCTATAAAAGGAGAGGAGAGAGAGAGAGTTCAAGGGGTCTGATTTATGGAGTGTTACTCGCATGAGAAGAGGTAGCTAAGTCTGTAACACTACTATAATCCGATTTAATTTTGTAAGTTGTTGAGATGGAGAGGGTCAGAAGGGTAGATCTCAAGGGTTAGATCATAGGCTAAGGAGCCTGGTGTGATCTAGTCCACCTGATGATAGATCTTGACCCAACTGAGAACGCGTTGTAAAGAGCATGACGCTGTAGTTTTGGAACTACCATAATAAAAGAGTTAGAGAGTCAAATCTTTGTGGACGTAGCCCAGGGGGGTGAACCATGGTAAAACATGTGTTATGTGATTGAATGTTGTATCTCTTTCACTTTCTATGAGTAGATGTTAGAATGATGTATGAATGAATTAATGGATCCAATTACACTATATGCATGAATAAGAAATGACAGTATATTGCGTTAATATTTAGATGGGATTCACAGTGTGCAAGTCATATATCCTCATTCAATCTTGGACTGCAAACATTTCATTACTACATATGACCAAATTTGCCACAGTTTTTCGTTTCTATTTCCACACATATCTGTCACACTTTCCACGAAGGCAAACGATTTTTTTTGTGGAACTTTTTTCATCGCTATATCCATGCATTCCTTTTACATGGAAACAAATATGAAATTAGACCACCACGTGTCACCATCCTAAGAAGAGCCATACTTTTTTCTGAAGAAAAAATCATGGCAATAGCAACGAAAAAGCGTGGCAATAATGACAAAAAAGTGTGTCAAAGTAAAAACCCCACCACTGTCTTGCGACACAGATGCAATAATTGCGACAAAAAAGAATCGCAAGTAGCGACAAAAGATCATCACAATAGCGACAAACAAGTGTGGAAGAGTACAAACACCCACCAATAGCTTGCGGCGCATATGCCATACTTGCGATGAACTATCGTTGCTATTTTCGTGCCTTCTGTAGGATTTTAAAAAAAATGATAGTTTTCCCCTACTTTCTAAGAAATCTCCTATCAAATCCTTTTGTGTGGATAAGGAAATCTCGGTTATGACTTTGAAACACGGTCCTATATGAGGGAATCTACTATCTCATTTCCCAAAATTAAATAGGCAATCTCAAGATTATTAGCAAGTTTTGTGTATTTAACTATCATTGGAGTCAGTGAGAGCATTATTAAGTTTTAGAGGAGCATCTCGTGTGTTTTGTTATGGTTTCTTGTGTGTGTTTTTGTGAGAGTTATATTGCAGCAACTGTAAAATATCTACTACTTCAAATAAGATCGTAGCACGTGATTGTTAGAGAAAGATTTATACAAATATTTTTGTTTTCAGTTGAATGGAGATTAATTGTGCATCAAAAACACGTCATAATGGAGATTGATAGAAAATATGATCGTATTGAGGAGTGTACTAAAGAAACACAACATCAACGTCATCTTCAGTGAAACAAGGAAAGAAGATAACTTGATTCTACAGAAAGTTTCCAGACTGTCAGATGAATTGATTAGGGAAATTGTGATTATTGGAAGATAACTCCATTCGACGATTTTTTCTGAGAAAATTTGCCTCAAATTAGACAAGAAATTGTTAGATCCACATATTTGAGTGATTATTTCTATATAATCTGAGTGACCCCGGGGTTTTTAAACATGTTGAATCCATTTCTACATTCATAAATGGACTTTAAACAACAAAAAATATTGATTTTGTGCATATTTATGTCGTCGGATTCAGGCCAAAAAAAACATTTCGTAGAACAGTTAGACAATACCCAATTTTCCATGTCGATTTTGAAGTGGGTGTGGGAGCATATCAACTCCAAATTATCACACCTACCAACATTATCACCATCCATTCAAATTTTCCATGTCGATTTTGAAGTGGGTTTGGAAGCATATCAACTCCAAATTCTCACACCTACCAACATTCTCTCCATCCATTCAAAGAACCGTGACATATTTGGTCATATGTAGTAGTGCTTGAATATATCTAGTTGGAGGCTATGTCGATCAGACGACCCATAGAGAAAAGGAAAAATTATTGATCAAATATAACCCTTCTTTCTATAATTCCAAGGATAGGAGAGAATTAATGGGCCTAATATATGTTTTCTTATCAAGCTATTGAGACATGGGCACATAGTTAGAACCCATATATGTTACAATCAACCAAGTTTATTGCGCTAGTATTGGAGCGAGAGTTGAAACAATGTCCAAAAGTTTCAAAATATAGGTAATGGTCTTGTAGTAATAAGACAAGGGCATAAATAAGAAAATTACAATGCAACTATATCTAAATTTCAAACCATTAAAAGTTATTAAAACCATCTTCATATAGGGAACAAGTTCAAGAAAGATTGATGAAGTAGCACAATACTTATATCTGGTGACACACAATGACATGTGAACGATTGATTTGTTAAGTTGAAGCACAATTAGAAGTATCTCAAGTCATGTTCCTTGCAAATATGGATGGATACAATGTGTCACTGTAAGGTCATCAATGCTTGTCTTTCCTAAAACACATGTTACAACGTACTATAAACAATGCAAAGTGAAGGAACCTTGAAGCGAGATAGACTTAGGGAAGCATGACATTGAGAAGCCAACAAACCTAGGAAAGTGTGAGAAGGCATATGACACTTACGACTTAATTCAAAGGCATCTGGCACTTACAAATTAATTCTCCGATGTTGTAGAGCCATAATATATTTTTGGACATGAATACTATCATTATTTTTGACAATTTTCATTACTTGTTGAAACTCAACAAAAAAAAGACAATCTACAAATTAATTTAATTAGATATTCAATTATTTTCGAACTTTATCACCAGTAGCAAGAGGTTAATAACATGTGTTCCTTTCTCAAGGGACTTTTGGAGACATTTTGGGACAATATTGGATGACATAGACCTAATTTTCAAGACAATGAAGATGCACATACACAACTACAACAAAGAGCTAGTTTGGCTTATCATTTTTTAGAGAGCCAAATGTTATGTCCATTTTATGCTTTTGTGCATTTACGCATAAATCCATTACAAAAACATCAAATTAAAACATAGTCAAAGAGTTACTTGTTCCTTCATTAAATCAAATTCTACAAATTAGAAACAATTCCATTATAGGAAATAGTAGAATGCAAAGGGTTACTACTTGTTCTTATGGTAATTGGAATATATCTACATGATCAACCCCATGCAACATGGATGGATGTGCAGTACATTCTTTCTCGAGGGAAAAAAATACATGATTATCAATAAATGACACTTCTAAAATGCATGGTAAAAACCATAGTTATCTTCGAAGAAGTCTGTGAATGCTTTTTGGACATGGGAATATTTTTAGAGGCTAACATATTCGTTGATCCATTCTTATAGTTGGGGTTTTATTCTCATAAGTTGAAAAGGAAAATTTCTTACACAATCTCAACAAAACTTGCAAGTCAAATCTTGTGAATCTAGTAAGCAATCAAAAGAGTGGATGAGCTAAAAATATTGCGAGTCTTTTATTGAGCATGGTGTACTATGAAAATGGGATATCTATTGGATAGAAAAAGCTTATATTTGATAGAAACAACAACAAAAAATTCCTTAGAAAAATTTATTGTTAATGTGCAATGACCTCTCCATTGAACCAGGGTTGCTTTGGAACACACCTCTTCCCTCTTGATAGTGGAATGAATTTTGGGTGATCAAATTGAAGATTCTACACTTAAGAAGTGCACCACTCTGGTTCAATAGGTGCTTAGACTAAAACAAATCTTGTGAAGGGAACAAGTTAACTCCTCCACTCTATATCAAGGTGCATAAAATGAAGGGAGCAAGATTGAATTAAAAGAAATCTTGAACAAGTTAACTCCTCCACTCTATATTTTAATTTCCACACCTATCCCTCCAAGAGGTCAATTCATTGAGTTGGATATGAGTGCACTAGGCCTCCAAAGGCCAAGTGTCTTCAATCACCACCAAACCCTAGCCCTAGGGTGACATCAAGCCCTCAAAGGTGACGTTTTGGCCTCCAAAGGCAAGTTGTTTGGATTGTAGGGAATAGGTGAGATCCTCTAAGGTGTCTCTTAGGACTCCAAAGGAATTTCATCCTCATATGGTGTGTGGGACATGGTATCCAACATGTGGGCTTCAAGCCCCAAGGAATCCTAAGCTAGGCTTGTTCTTCCAAAATATGTCCACCAAACAAGGTCCTGCAAACACAATGAATACGCCCTCCAAGGATCTCAATTCAAAAGCATCATAATGAGTAAACCAAATCAATAAAAGAGCCTCCATTTCTTCTCCATTTGTCTTGTGTACTAGGTACCCATAGAAGGATTTGATTCTTGTTGAAACTAAAATTCCCTACAATGTGGAACATTTACATGTTCCCCTTTACACAACCACATCTTATTCCCTCCAACCACATGTAAGGACTCTTGAAAATTTGGGGAATGAGAGCATGGGGAGTTGCAATGCTTAATTTCCTCATCTATCTTGATGGACCCAAAAGTATATGGAATAAATATAATGTCATGAGTCAAGTATATAGGTGGATTTTGTACTAGGGTGCAAAGAGAACCAAATCCTCCTAACTTAATGGACCTAAAAATAATATAAAATCCAATGAATAACTAAGTGCTAGGTATGTGGGATGATTAAGGAATTTGGGGGAAACATAAAGAGAGAAATCCTATAATATATATGAACCTAATAAATATACAAAATACAATTTATCTTAAGGTGTTGGGCTTGTGGGAAGATTTTTGAAGTTAGGATATTACAAAGGGTGAAATCCATTATGGGTTTATAGGGCTAAAAATATTTATCTGATATGATTGGCACAGAGGATTTGGCATATGGAAAGATATTGTTGGATGATCCTTTTAGGCTCCAATTTGTGACCCTTTTGAGCTTCAAAATAGTTTTCTTGGTTTGTCTAGCAAACAAGTCAATAAGAAACTCATGACATGAAAGGGAGAAATAAGATATGAATTTTAATAAGTTATTTTTCCCTTCAATGGTAGTTTTGTATCTAGCACGCTAGGCTTCACGAATGACAATAGGACTTAGTAATATAAAAGGGACTTAGAGTTGCAACTCATATGCATCCTAATTCTTGCCAATCAATAAGTACAAACCTCAGACAAGTAGCTTGCTCGTACATGACCAAATGACATCCAGCCAATAGGAACAAACCTCAGAAAATTAGCTAGCTCATACACTTGTTAGGCTTATTGACAACGATAGGTTAGGTCATCCATATTTAATATCATCATTGTGGATTCTATATGGGTTTGAAAGGAGCATGAATACTTTAAGAGTGCATAACCATAATGTCATTTTACTCTCAACAAAAATATTATGTGATGATGCCTTTATCGTCCAACAAATATCCATTTAATTCATAAGTAAGGAACAATAGAGAGCTTACATTTTTAATGAACATAAACCTCGAAAAAATCAAGGTTTAATGGACCCCATCATTCTCATGCAATGTTATAGAAGAAAAACCTTTGGATCTACAACTTTTGCAATAGTTAGTGCCTAAAAAACAAAGGTGCATATCTAGATGCTAACAAGGCCTTTGCTTTCATGGCTTAAATGATGTAACCCAACATTTAAATTAGAATATAGGTACCAACTATTATGGTCAAATCCATCAAGTTATCTTGATATATTGAATCGAATAATGTATATAAACATAAGTCTCTCATAGGATCCATGTCCTGAAGTAATGATAGATATGTTCTAAATAAAACAAAAATGCATAAGTAGACCATAATCATGATAAAGAAAATGGAAGAGATACGAGCTAAGGGATTTTTCTTTGGGTGTAGTAAAAAATGGTATTGGTGGAAAAAATGTTCCAAATAAATACTATTCACCTCAAGAATCATGACAAGGATGACGAGGAACCTCAATCGGATTTGAGAGAATAGTTTGAGTGCTCATTAAATAATGAAGCAAAATTATACACCATATTGATGAATTCCTTGGAAGATATCGACATGCCTAAGACCGTTAAAATTGTAGGATACATCAACAACCAAAATGTCATAGTCCTTATCGACTTAGGTAGTACCCACACCTTCATTAACAAAAATATGGTGTACAAACTGAATTGTGTTACACACCCATTTATAAACTTTCAAGTGGTGATTGTAAATGGAGGAAAATGTCACAACATTAAACTAAGTAGATTACAAATTATCAATTTCCATTTACACCATTATTATTGAAAGGGTGGTTTTGGTGGTGAATGGATTAAATAATTGGGTACAATGTCCATGAACCATGGGGAATTATTTTTAAGGTTCCCAATAGAGTGAAGGGAATATCGGCTTAATGGCCTAAAGGCTCTACCCATTCAAGTGATTATCTTACATAAAATGGAGAAGCCCCTCAAAACATTTTAATGGATTTATTGTTAATATTCATTGAGTAGAAGCCCAACTTAAAGTGGGAAATGTTCCTTTAGATATAAACATAACTTCAATAAGCATGACATGGTGTTTCAGGAAATTCCCACAAGGTTTCCTTTTTCATGAGATCTTTGAACATGCCATTAAACTTACACCATGTAGTATCTCTGCCAACATAAGGCCCTATATATACCCTTATGATCAAACGAGAGAGATTGAAAATATGGCACGAGACATGTTGGATGCAAGGATCATTCAACTAGGATAGAGTGCACTCTCCACTCCATTATTCATATTATTATCTTCATTTACTCCTATCAGTACATATTATCCCTTTCTCTTCTCTCATTTGTTTACTTAGGGTTCATATATGTGTGTGTGTGTGTGTGTGTGTGTGGTTAAGATTTTTTACTAAAAATTTGTTATAGTTGTATTGGTCAATGTAAGAATACAAAAAAGAGTTTTTCCCACAGTCTATGATTCATAGTTTGTTAAAATCATTGATGCTTGTCTACCAAAATTGAAATTCTATCCTTTCTAGAGTATTGTCAACCTTTACTAGTATAAAGCCTAAAATGGAGGATCTGAATTCTGATGCAGGAGCATCGCCAATAAATCACAAGCGAGATACAACTGGGCGCATTAGCGCATATTTTGAAATGTTTTGAATTTCAAAGGCCGATGTATTAATGTAATATCTAACAAAACGTTTTGAGTTATGAACATCTTTAATGATCGGAGGCTGAGCCATTGTGTAAGATCGATGGGGCATGGTTTTTATTTTATGAGACAGATCACAATACAGATCTAGAGCTTGTTCTCTTATATGTCTGATTCCATATTTATTGTAATAAATGATAAGTAGTTGAAAGCATTTAATTATGATAGGATAGAATAGAATAGTAAGAGGGAAGAACTCAAGAGAGTCCCTTTGTATAAAGCTTTGTATTGTTATTGAGGAGAGGTTGCTGAAATCTAATGTATATATTTCCATTGTAAACCAAGAGCTGGGAGATACCAAAAAATATTGTATGAATGTATGTAAGTTTCAGTTGAATGAATATAGTAGAGGAATATTTTCCCAATGAGGTTTCTTATGTGTCTGTATGAATGAATGGTAGATTATTTTGTTTAATTTCAATTCCATGTTATTTCTCATTCTTGTATCCATGACCGCATTTGCATTGTTGAATGTATGAGTCACTGTGAAGAGTAACTAAGTTTCAATTGTTTCTCTTCATTGAGTGAGTTCAAGGCATGCATAGTGTCTGCAAGGCATGTGTCATCGAGTCTGTTTTGACTCGAAGCTCAGAAGAGATAACGAGAACTTGTATGTGTGCAAGGAGTGCATTGACATCCGCAAGGAATGCGTGTCAGAGTTTTCAGATTCAAAATCTTAGGAGAAGTAGCATGATTTCAGTCATGGAAGACATAAGTGGTTGGAGAACAATCGCAAGAAGTGTAAATTCATCCATAGGGGAGTCGACTATGGAAGAGAATCTATTTCAAAGTGTGCAAATACCAAGATTTTGACTAAGTGTCGAAAACGGTGTTCAGAGGAACGAGAGAAGGCAGAAGAAGAAAATATCAATAGGGAGAGCAGTGGAAATTCTTCAGGGAGAGATGTCCCTGGAGTCTTCACTGAATTCAATGGACGATATTCGTTTTGGAGGGAGACGAATGATTCCAGACCATCAGATCTAGGAAAACCTACATGGAGGATAGCATAAGGTGTTTCATCATTTCATGGTTCAAAAAACCTGGAAGGAGTGTAGGTGTAGGGTCGCGAAGTTTGAAATCATGATTTGATCCCAATCGTTGATCATGAAAGGAGAACATGGAAACAGGTTAAGGAATTCGAGAATCAGAAGTTCATAGGTTCGTGGGTGAGAAGCCAAGAGTTTCGTGAAGTCGCGAAACCTGAACCATAGTGGATTCAATAAATATGAAGAGACATGCGGTGGAAGCCCTGTGATTCAAAAAAGTGTGTTTTAGGAAAATAAGAAGGAAGAGTTCAAGTTATCCCTGAAGACTGAATCGTGAAGGAATAGAACCGCGGTCATAGTCGTGGTCATTTGGGGAAAAGGACCTGTTTGGGTGTGAGTGTACAATAGTTTTGGGTACCTACGGGCCCAAAAAGTTTCTTCGACTTAGTAATCTAAATGATCCAAGACTGGGAGTTCGAGCAATGCTTTGGACGGAAGGGGGTTTGTGGTAGTAGTGGTATCAAATCTCGGATGGAATTGACTTCTGTATGGAGAGAGGTAAACTGATATCGATGAAGGGTATCGGAAGAGTCAACATAATTCTGCCTAGAAGATTAGTTGAGCCACCCGTAGCCAACATAGCTATGGAAAGATATGGGAAACTTTGTGTGAGGTTGGAAGCCATGGAGACAACACAAAGGAGAGTGCCTGATGATGGAGATGTTAGCGAGGTAGAAAATGAAGAAGTAGAAGTTGAGGAAGTTGTAGCTAAGGATACTAAGGAAGAACACTTGTTGAAAGCGGTTGTCAAATTGGGAGCCAGAGAGAAGATTAACGTCCCTATGTATGAACTAAATTTAGACACAAAAGAGTTTCTTGATTGGATACAAGCAATGGAAAAGTATTTCGACTATGAGGATGTTGAAGAGGAGAAAAATGTGAGACATGTTGTCACTAGGTTGAAAGGACATGTGGGACTATGGTGGGATGAACTGCAGACCGACAGGAGGAGCAAAGGAAAACAAAAGATTAATATTTGGGATCGAATGGTAGCCAAGTTAAAGGAAAAATTCATGCCCAATGATTACCAGATAAATCTGTTTAGGAGGATGCAGAACCTAAGACAGAGAGGATTGACTATGAAGGAGTACATACAGTAGTTCTACAAATTGAACATTAGAGTTGGACAAAGAGGGAGAGAGAAACGAAGAGAAAGTTGCTAGATATATCAATGGCCTGAGATATGATATACAATATGAAATTAGTATGGCGACAATCAGGAAAATATATTATGAGTATCAAATTGCACTAAAATCAGAAGAGAAGTTGACTAGGAAGCAGAGTCAACAAAACATAGTTCGAAACTTGAATAGAGGCAAAGGAGTTGCCTGGGATAAAGAACAAAAGCCCAAGGATGAGGTGGAGAAACCACATAGTCACTCTAAGAGAGGAGGAAGTTCTTGAGGAAGACATGGTGGTGGTATAAACCCTTTTCCCATAGGAAGAGGAAGAGGCAGAGGACGAGAAGTGAGATGTTATGCCTATGGGAAAACAAGACACATGTCTTGGGATTGTCCCGAGAGAAAGAAAGGAGGTGAAACTCACATTTTGAAAGTGCAGAAACGAGATGTTGAGGTATAATATGAAGAAGGTGGGAAATCCTTGATGATGAAGAATGTTCTTTTGAAGCAAGATCCAGAGACCGAAAAACTAGCACAAAGGAACAATTTGCTTAGGATAGCTTGCAAAATAAAGGACAGGGTTTGCAAGGTGATAATTGATTAGTATCCATAGAGATGGTGGAGAATATAGAGCTGGAGATGACTGCACATCAGACACCATATAAGGTCTCATGGTTGTAGAAAGGACATCAGGTAACAGTCACTCAACAATGCCTGGTTGAATTTAAAATAGGAGGATATAGAGATGAGATTCTGTGTGATGTGATTACCATGGATGTATGTCATGTTTTGTTGGGAAGACAGTGGCAGTATGACATGAATGTCATTCATGATGGGAGGAGGAATAGTTACACCTTAGAAAAGAATGTTAGGACACACATGTTGCTTCTAATTGAATAAAAGAAGGTGAAGGATGAAGCTTGCACGAGCATACTTCTCATGAGTGGGAAGGAACTCTTGAATGAAGTAAAGAAGGAATAGGAGATGCAGTTTTCTATAGTGAGGAAACCAAGGGTTATCCTTACCAATACTTCAATGGAATATTTACCTGAGGAATTTCAGGAGTTGTTAGAGAATTTTTTTGACATTGTATTGGATGATTTTTCAAACTCACTACCACCTATCAGAAGTATCATCCATCACATTCACTTGATACCAGGAGCAAGCTTGCCGAATAAAGAAGTGTACAAGTTGACACCTCAGGAGAATGAGGAGGTGAAGAGACAGGTTGAGGATATGTTAGACAAAGGATTGGTCAGAGAAATCTTGAGTTCATGTACAGTGCCAATTGTATTAATTCCAAATAAGGATGGGGTTTGGAGAATGTGTACGGAATCGAGGGCCATAAAAAAGATCACCCATCAGATACATATTTCCATTACCAAGGATGGATGATTTGATGGATTTTCTGAGTGGGGCTAACTATTTTTCAAAGATATATTTGCAAAATGGATATCACCAAATAAGGATGAGAGAAGGTGATGAGTGGAAAATAACATTCAAGACAAATGAGGGGTTATATGAATGGCATGTTATGTCATTTGTCTTAACAAACGCCCCGAGTACTTTTATGAGGATGATGAATGAAGTGTTAAAAGATTTCATTGGTAAGTTTGTGATTGTATATCTAGATGATATATTGATATTTAACAAGACTAAGAAGGATAACTAGAGACATTTGACATTGGCGATGAGGAGGTTGCAGCAAGAGAAGTTGTTGATTAATCTGAAAAATTCCTCTTTCATGAAGACAAAACTCATATATTTGGGTTTTGTGATTTATTCAAATGAATTAAAGATGGATCTTGAAAAGGTGAAAGCGATCAGAGAATGGTCGTCACTAAAGAATATCTTTGAGGTAAGAAGCTTCCATGGATTAGCAAGTTTCTATTGGAAGTTCATAAAAAATTTTAGCAGGATTAGTTCTCAAATGATGGATACAATCAAGAAGAAACACAAATATTTTAAGTGAACAGAAGAGGCTAAGAGGAGCTTCAACATATTAAAGAAGAAAATAACAGAACAATTGATTATGGTATGATCATATTTCAGAAAGACATTTCAAGTAAGATGTGACGTGAGTGGAGTTGCAATTGGAGCAGTCTTAATTCAAGATAACAGACATGTTGCATATTTCAGCGAGAATCTAAATGAAGCTAAGAATAATTACTCCAGATACAACAAAGAGTTCTATGCCATAATTCAAGCCTTGAAGAACTGGAGGAACTATCTTGTACTGAAGGAGTTTGTTTTGTATAGCAATAATCAAGCTTTGCAATTCATAACCAAACAAGAGAAATTAAACTAGAGACATGCCAAGTGAATAGAGCTTATGAAAAATTTCACTTTTGTCATTAAACATATTTATGGAAATGCTAACAAGGTTGTTGATGCATTGAGAAGGAGAAATTTGATTCTGCAGGAATTTCAAGTCAAGACCTTGGGGTTTGACCACCTTAAGGAAATGTACCATAGTGATCCATATTTTGGAGAGGCATATGAAGTGTGTGTGAATCCTGTGCTCAGAGAAAGAAGCCAGTGGACCAAATATCTTATTCAGTATGGGTTGTTGTTCAAAGGGTTCTATTTCTTTATATAAATATGCTCGATGAGGGATAATTTGCTAAAGGAAAATCACAGTGGAGGTCTAGTCGAACATTTCATCCATGAAAAAACATTTTCCCAATTAAACGGTTCATATTATTGGCCAGGTATGAGAGCAGAGGTTAATATATTTGTGAACAATTGTAAGATTTTCCAGTATGCCAAGGGGAAGAAGCAGAACACTGGGTTGTATCGACCATTTCTTATTCCAGAGAGGCCTTGGGATGCAATAAGCATGGATTTTGTGTTGGGATTGCCAAGGACACAAAGAGGAAGTGATTCTATATTTGTGGTGGTGGACATATTTTCGAAGATGGAACACTTTATCCCATGCTGAAAGACCATTGATGCAATGCATGTTGCAAATTTGTTTTTTAGAGAAGTTGTGAGACTCCATGGATTTCTGAGGAGTATAGTTTTAGACATGGATACCAAATTTTTTGGTCATTTCTAGAGGACATTGTGGATAGATTTATCTTTTAGTTCTGGATATCATCCATAAATGGATGGATAGATTGAAGTGGTGAATAGAATCTTAGGATATTTGTTGAGGAGTTTGGTCACTGAACACCATAGTTAGTGGGATCAGATTCTAGCACAAGCCAAGTTTACATACAATGACTCAGTGAACAAAAGCATTGGGAAAATTCCATTTCAAATTGTGTATGGAATAAACCTGAGAGGAGTGTCGGACCTGAGAGATATGAAGTAGAGAGAGTTTAGAAGCGTTGGAGCTGAATACTTTGCTGCAGACATGTGGGAACTTCACAATCGAATCAAGGAGAAGCTAAAGAAGAGCAGCAGTGAGTACAAGCACAAAGCTGATCAACATAGGAGAAATCTTGAATTTGAAGTTGGAGACCAAGTTATAGCACATTTAAAGAAGGAAAGGTTTCTGAGGGGAACATACAATAAGCTAAAGCTAAAAGAGATAGGGTCGTGTAAAATATTGAGGAGATTTGGTGAGAATGCTTATGAATTAGAGCTGCCAGAAGATGTGGGTATATCGCCCATTTTCAACATTGCATACCTGTGTCCATACAGAGAAGATAGAACTGGAGGGTCATAAGATTGAGGAGAGATCCAGTGGAGAAAGAAAATGGATGTAGTAGAGAAGTTGTAGATGGAAAAGATCATAGATCAGCGAGTTGATAAGAAGACCAGAAGGAAACATATCTTGAATATTTGGTAAAGTGGAAAGGATGACCAATAGAAGATGCTAGTTGGGTTGGTGAAGTGGATATCCAGAAGCATGGAAGATCAATGCAGGATTCCATGATTTTTTCAACCAAGGGAGTATGATGTAGGAGCATCACCAGCAAAGCACAAGCGGGAGACAGTTGGGCGCATTAACATGTATTTTGAAATGTTTTGAATTTCAAAGACCAGTGTATTAATGTAATATCTGACAAAAATTTTTGAGTTATGAACATCTTTAATGATCAGAGGATGAGCCATCGCATAAGATCAGTGGGGAATGTATTTTGTTTTATGAGAAGGATCGTAGTACATATCTAGAGCTTGCGCTCTTATCTATCTGACTCGATATTTATTATAATAAATAATAAGTAGTTGATAGCATTTAATTCCTATAGGATAGCATAGAGTAGTTGGAGGGAAGAACTCAATAGAGACCCTTTGTATAAAGATTTATATTGTTATTGAGGAGAGGTTTCTGAAATCTAATGTATAGATTTCCATTGTAAGCCAAGAGTTGGGAGATACCGAAAAATATTGTATGAATGTATGTAAGTTTAATTTGAATGAATATAGTAGAGGAATATTGTCCCAATGAGGGTTGTTATGTGTTTGTTTGAATGAATCGTTAATTATTTTTCTTAATTTAAATTCCCTGTTATTTCTCATTCTTGTATCCATGACCGCATTTGCATTGTTGAATGTATGAGTCACTGTGAAGAGTAACTAAGTTTCAATTGTTTCTCTTCATTGAGTGAGTGTAAGGCATGCATAGTGTCTGCAAGGAGTGTGTGACCAAGTCTATTTTGACTCAAAGCTCAAAAGAGAACTTGTATGTGTGCAAGGAGTGCATTGACATCCACAAGGAGTGTGTGAATGAGTTTTCAAATTTGAAAGCTCAGGAGAAGTAGTGTGATTTCAATCACGAGAGACAAAAGCGGTTGGAGAACAGTCACAAGAAGTGTAATATCATCCACAAGGGAGTCAACTGTGGAAGAGGATCTGTTGCAAAGTGTGCACAAAGAAAGATTTTGACTAAGTGTCGAAAAGGGTGTTCAGAGCAACGAGAGAAGGAAGAAGAACAAAATTTCAAGAGGGAGAGCAGTGGAAATTATTCAGGGAGAGAAGTCCTCGGAGTCTTCACTGAATTCAGTGGACGATATTTGTTTCAAAGGGAGAGGAATGATTCCAAACTGTCAGATCTGGGAAAACGTATGCGGAGGATAGCGTAAGTTGTTTCAACATTTTGTGGCTCGAAAAACCTGGAAGGAGTGTAGGTGCAGGGTCGCAAAGTCCTAAATCGCGATTTGATCCCAGTCATTGATCACGAAAGGAGCACGTGGAAAAGGGTTAAGGAATTTGGGAATCGAAAGTTTGGAGGTTTGTGGGTGAGAAGTTGAGAGTTTTTTGAAGTCATGAAACCCAAACCATAATGGAGTCAAAAAATCCGAAGAGACACGCGGCAGATTCTGTGAGATTCAAAAAAGCGCATTTCAGGAAAATAAGCAGGAAGAGTTCGAGATAACCCTGAAGCCCGAATAGTGAAGGAACATAACTACGGTCATAGTCATGGTCACTTAGGAAAAGGACCCATGCAGGTGTGTGTGCACAGTAGTTTTGGGTACCTATGAGCCCGAAGAGTTGTTTTGAATCAGTAATCTAAAGTATCTAAGACCGGGAGGTTGAGAATCCCTTTGGAGGGAAGGGGGTTTGTTGAAAATTCAAAAGAAATGCTACCCGGCGTAGAAAATGTTGAGGGGGGGGGGTTAAAATTGCAGGATTGAAATGGATTGAAATAAAATGACATGAAGCAAATTAAAGTATTGTAATAACCTACTTGAAACTACTACATGAACTTGTAAACTACTACAGAAATGAGAATATCATAGAAAAGAGGGTTCTTTTCATTACTTCCATAAGTTCTACATTGAATTCTACACTTTAAAAAACAAGTCAAAACCCTTACCTTATCATTTTCCTTTTTCCAGATCTATTAACCCATACAACTTGATAAGAGTTGTGCACGAGATTCATTTCCATCACCAAGACATGCATGAATCATAAAAGACAAATTCTTTATATGAGTAGATAATATATAAGCAAATAAACATGCATTTAGTTATGTAAAATACTCTAGAAAAAAATTAAGTGGTCGCATACCTTAATGATATTCTCTTTGTTTCGAGAATAGTTTAATCTCTACTGAACAAGTCCAACCACAGGAAGGTGGAATCTCATATGCCCCCCCCCGCACATCGCTCTCAATTCCCCATACCCAACAAATGATTTTGTTTATATAGAAAACATATAGACATCCATGCATAACTAGGATAGACATCAAACATATGAACATATAAACATTGAATCATAATGTTGTAATTCATATAATCAATGTTTCATACGAGCAACATCGATAAACATCTAAATACAAGTCATGAAATTATACATCTATTTTTTCTTTGATTCATGTTTTTTTACATTAACAAAATTGATGATTGGGGTATCATAATCATCCTTTGACATTGTATTTCTTGCGCCCTGTCCTTCTATTGTTTGTGTTTCCATGCGATCATATACCATACTTCTGGTACATTGCTGAGAAGGGCGTTGAGGCATCTGTGCAGGGGCCTGAACTGCAACAACGAAAATGATCATATCGATATGCTGAAATATAATTGAAATAACTAATTCATTATTTTGATTAACATTACAATATTTCTCTTTACCTGTTTGTGTGGTTGTGACAATTGGTGCGTTAATTTATTGTCCACTTGGTTCCTCCCATAGTTCACCGTCCTGAGCTACATGCTCTTCCATTTAAATAAGATAATATATAAGTATAAGTTAGGAAATAAATATCTACAATCAAAGTAAATATTTCTAATTATGAAGCATACATACTGGAATGGGTACTCTTCTCCCCACTATCATTAGACATGTGCACCCTTGTATGACGTGGTGTTTGTGGAATACTGCTAGATTCACTACTGTGGTTGCACTGTTGCTTGAAAACAAACATAAGTACTTAGTTAATGGTGATATATTAAAATATGAATAGAATTTACAAGCATGCTACTGCAGTTTCCGTATTCATTTTATTTACCTGTGTGGTTGGGGAGATTGGAGTCTGCCCCAAGCTTTTCCTATATCAATCACACTTTTAAAACCATGCTTGCAACCAAGATTTAGGTCCTCCTCAGTGGAAGTAGTGTCGAACATATTTAACTACAATGCATAACACCATTAAAATTACCAATAAAAAAAACAGATATTTGTTCCCTATTGTTAAATGAATATTAACCACAATTAATCATTTAATTCTTATGATTCAGGTTTTAGTTTTCCATAGGCACCCTTGCCTAGTTTATGTTGCCCGTGCTTTTCCATTCTAGCCTAGGTTGCTTTGGAGGTGTTAGGTAGGCTATATATGGAATTTTTGAAAAACAATAGATATCGGAATTATTACTTAAAACAAGAAAGAAAAACATAAATGAACATATTTCACTAATAATATGACATGTGTTGTACCTTGATTGACCAGCTCATGGATGTCTTCCTTGTTTTTTAAACAAGTTCTACTTTGCATCCTCTATCAGGGACTTCCACTCTTTCTCTGGAACCATGGGAGGGCACTCATGATTGAGCTCTAATTGCAATTTCTCCCTATATTGGGCCCTGGTATATTTTAATTTCTCGCCGACTAACTTTTTAACCACTTTCTTGTTGAATGTATTGTCGAACAAGTTTACCATGTGGTCTATCGATTCATATTTCTTTTTGCTATCTTGGCCATTCCACCGTGTGTGAATGGTGGGGCCAAACAACTCCAATGCTTTGTCATTCAAGTTTCTATAGAAAATATTGTTTCCTGCAGAAACGTGTTGTCCATTAATTTATAATAATATCAACAAATTTTCATTTCAATTTCATGATAAAAATGAATCAATTAATTAACAAATACCTACAATATTCTGAATCTTGATCGGAACACATGCGTCATCCACTAGAAAGGTGAGATCTATTGATCCGGTGATTTTACTTCGTTCTACTCCATGAATAACTTCCTCTCCATCTACAGTACGTTCATCCCCAGAGTCATGTGGAGTCCCAGGCTTTGGTTCATCATGCTTTGGCGTGTCATTCCAGTCAAAATCATTGTGCTCATAAATGGATTCAAGGGGAACCTTAGGAGGGTAAAAAATCCTCACTTGTACTTTTCTATGTCGACTCTTTTGTTTCATTGGACCATCACTGCTACCTATAGCAGTTGTAGGCTCGGCAGGTTGCTGAGGCACGGGGTTCAATTACAAATGGAAAAATTTACTTTATCAGATCATATAGAAAATATAAAACAAAAAAACAGATATGAAATTATCATAGCTGATAAAAATATGTGAAGATGCGACTTACCCCAAAATTAGTTATTAGATTTTGTAGCTCTGCAATTCTTACCCTGTCCTCCTGTGCCAGGGGTATTTTGCGAAACAAACCTAGATATTCTATGTTTTCCTTCTTCAAGGCCTTCGCGACAGATGTTATTAGGTCAGTGGAATAAAATGTTTCGTCCTCATCAAGATCCTCAATGGGTGTCTTCCCACGTTGACCATGCCACAATACATTAATGAATAAAATTAATGAGATGAACTTTAACATTTGAGAAATTTAGTTATTGTAGTCATAATTTATTACTATATTTAACATTTACCTATTTAGGCATAGTGGGTGCCTTTCCACAGTCACCCTGGATAGATGTAGCGGGTGATTTTCCACAGTCACCCTGGACAAAAGTTGACACAATAAATCAATCAACAAAAGTTATGAAATTCACCTGTAACATTAAAAAAATGAAATATTGTAGTAAATAAATAATGAAATTTCAGAAATTTAGTTGTTGTAGTCATAATTTGTTACTATATTTAACATTTACCTACTGAGGCACAGCAGGTGCATTTCCACGGTCACCCTGGATAGAGATAGTGGGTTATTTTCCGCGGTCATCCTGGAAAGAAGTTGACACAATCAATCAATCAACAAAAGTTATGAAATTCACATGTAACATTAAAAAAATGAAATATTGCAGTAATATCAGAAAATAAATAATGAAATTTCAGAAATTTATTTGTTGTAGTCATAAGTTACTATATTTAACATTTACCTATTGAGGCATAGCGGGTGCATTTCCACGGTCACCCTGGAAAGATGTATCATGTGATTTCTCACGGTCACCCTGGATAGATGTTGACACAATAAATTAATCAACAAGAGTTATGAAAGTAATTGTAACATTAAAAAAATGAAATATTGCAGTAATATTAAAAAATAAATAATGAAAAATGAAATATATGCAGTAAAAAATTGAAATATTGCAGCGATAAATTATAACAATGATTGATCAAATGTCGAGTTGAATGTTATGTAACATATTTACCTCCATATCCTCACCCCCTCCATCTATTCGATTTAAGTTGTAATCGATAAACAACTCTTCACCTAGAACTATTGTTTTTGTTGCACATACAAATATATGATTTCCTTCGCATCCCTCAAATATGAAATTCGGTTTCTTAGTTGTTGACACTGGTCGTGTACTATTTATAAACCCACAATATTTCCAGAATCTTTTGGCCTTCCATCAATATACATACTTGCCCCTTTATTTTGATTGTTATCTACTAGTTGTATATAATGTGTGGCAACTTTATATCTCTACATACTTCACATATATCGGACCAACATCAACCAGTGATTGTATTTCTATAATGGTCTAACATAATCCATCAATTCAGTTACAGTTCCATATCCGACCTTGATGCCATCCATGGAAAATAACCCCAATCTATGTAAGGACGAAGTAGCAATTTGATACATCCTCCCACCGATGAAGAAATTTGTGTCCATTTCAGGTAGCTCCTTAGGTGCCCATCATTGCACTAGATGTCTATACCTCAAGGGAAACTCAATGTCAACTATTCTCTCAACATCATAATTACATGACCCTCCATTGGAAATAAAAAATTGCATGCATATATGAAATTTTTTCCTTACCTTTTCAGATCTAGTTGATCTAGAACTGATAGATCTAGTACAACACGTCTCACTTTCAACCTCTCTTAGTATATCTTGATCATCACTTGAGGAAGACAGATCCGACAGATACCTATTTGGTGGTATCTACACTCGTTAAAACAATAAGATAAGTTATCGTACGAATATAAGTTTGTGGTACCAACACTCGAAAAAATGAGAAGATAAGTTAGCGAGCAAATATTTAGGGAACCCATGTTTTGCTTGGAGAATATACTTAATTCTATTGTATGTAAAAAACTTATTGGGGTCCTTGTTTACTTGATTCATATCACACTTTGCATTCCATTATTGTTATCTTGGTATGCTTTGGGGTGTGAGTCTTCTCTTTTATAGAATGGCATTAAAGTCCCAACATTAGAGGTGTATGAAATTCATTAGGATAGAAAGAGGCATTAAAGTCCCAACATTAGGCTTGGGAATTGATGTAGATAGGGTGATGGATTTGTTAACTATCTTGTGTGAAACAAGGTGCTATGATTGCACACTAAGGAGGTCCTCCAAGTGAAGTTGTTGCATGGATAGAGTGTTGGTAAGCATGTGCAACATAAGAAAATTGTTTCCATGCCAAGAACCAATTGGTCCTAGTAGAAGAAGGTCATTCACACATCCTCTTGTAACAAAATCCAACATTCACACATCCTCCTATAATGAAATACAACTACAGATAAATCCATAGCAAGAACTCAATCCAATAACGAAATCCAACATTCATAGTTAGATCCATGTTCAAGAGAAACAGAAAGATGACACATTGTTCTAGATTGGTCCTCTAATATTTTGGAGACCAAAAATCTTCTTAATGGGGAGGCTTGTAAACATAAAGTTGCATAAAGTTTCATAAAGTTTCATAAGTTGCATAGTTTCATAAGTTGCATAAAGTTGCATAAGTTCCATAGTTGCATAAACTTGCATATAGTTGCATAGTTTCATAAGTTGCATGTTGCATAAAGTTGCATGCTGCATAATTTTGCATAATTTTGCATAAGTTGCATAGTTGCATAAGTTGCATAAAGTTTCATAAGTTGCATGTTGCATAAAGTTGCATAAGTTGCATTGTTGCATAAAGTTGCATAAAGTTGCATAGTTGCATAAAGGTGCATAAGTTGCATAGTTGCCTAAAGTTGTATAAGTTTCATAGTTTCATAAAGTTGTATAAGTTGCATGTTGCATAAAGTTGCGTAGTTGCATAAAGTTGCATAAGTTGCATAGTTGCATAAAGTTGCATATGTTGCATAAAGTTTGATGTGTTGATGTGTTGATGTCGCATAAGTTTCATGTTGCATAAAGTTTGGAATCCATAAACCTTGACTTTGGAATCCATCAAGTTTTTCCCTAGATGGTTGTGCCCTAAAGGAAGGAGTGACCCTCATTCCCCATGCTAGCTAGTTGAGAGAGATGATTGGTTGGGCATTCTCGGGCTTTCCTTGGATGTTGTACTTGGTAAGGATGCCCTTATTTTGTATCAATTCCTCTTTATCTACATTGAAAGCATTCCTTCCTTTATACAAAACTTGAAACATGCCAATATGCGGAAAAATGATTGTCAATTTAATCTAACTAAATTTGGAGTAACATAGAGAAGCAAATTAAACTAGAGTTGTAGGCTATGCAGACCATTAATTAATATCAATGGTGAAACTAGTAGTTTGTCCATATAAAAATAATAAGGATTGGACAAATGTTGAATGAGAGATATGGCATATGAGAGTTGCGTAGAGAATCACTTTAGAGATCATCCCATGAGTATGTAGATGAGGGAATTGTAATGAGGGATCATTGGTGTAGTGGAAGGAGGATTGTAACTCATTATGGGGCTTTGGTGACCCAATGTGAAAGAGGATATCATAGACATCAAACGTGTGATTCAAAATTGGTATATCGTAGACATAAAATTGGTGATTCTTGAGATTTGATATTTTTACTCTCTCTTTCAAATCCTTTAATGCATCACCAATACTACATAAAGGATTTGAGTTCATTATTTCCAATGATTGAAATGATTTTTCATATGAAGAGGATAAATTCATATCATAACTAGGATCCATTTGCATGTCATTATAAGGGACTATCAATGGATTATAAAAACTTTCACTAAATGTAATACCATTCATAAAATCACCCCCCTCTCTATTAATATCTCTAGGAATAATATCATTCTACAAATAAAAAAGAACACCATTTACAAAGCTTGGTTTGTTGCATTTAGATTTTAATTTTTTTAATTGAATTTGGAGTATATTGAGAATTTTGTAGTGTATGATTAGCATCCACTTAAGAGAAAATTTCATTAGACTCAATTGACTAGTGAGATCCTCTACAAGGATCTTCATTGATTTAAATAATTTTAATAAGTTCAAGTTGTTGTATCTCTCAAATTTGTTGAAAATGGAATCTTATGGTGGTGATAGTATACCCATCAGATAGAATAAGCACAATGGTCCATCACCGTGAGGGAAGAGTTTAAGACAACCATGAAAGATAACTTCTATCCCATGGGACACCTTGATGATGCATACATACAGTGATAGAGATTGTAATTAAAGCAAGGCTATTTTATTCTAAATTACATCATTGCAAAGTACCACCAAACATTGATTAAGGTGAATGATAAAATCCCTAAATGCTTGAGGGTTCTCAAAATCAATGAATTCTTCCATTAGTACTTTATGGAACAAATGAAATTCCTAACTATGAACAAGTTGGGTGATGCTTATTGCAATGAATTTGGAAGGGAAGTTCAAGAGATGTAGTGGACCCAAGAAAGAATGAAAATCCAAAGGGTGGAAATCATAGTTCCATTCAGAAAATATCCACTTGATCCGTTACATTTATCCTCAACACCCTATTATGATTTTTCATGAAGAATTATTTTGTGACCATAGGTTTGGTGAAATTATATAGTTTGAGCCGCGCACAAGCATCTCAACTCAAAAAAAATCTTGTCATTATAAATGTGAAGTGAAAGGCGAAGATTGGTAAACAAGGTTTCTTGCTCACAAGTTATATATCCAGATGCATATGATGCTCTAATTGTAGAGATATACACATGAATTTCTAAGTTTGATCAAATATTTATATTTCATCCAGTTTGGAAATTCACACGAAGACATAGCATCATTGAAATAGCTATAGAGTTTCATATTTTGTTATAGTAATATGTCAACTATTCTCCATTGGCAAGAGAATTCAAATATACAATAAAACCCTCAAATAAAATTCTAAAATAAAACCCTACACAAAGTCAAATGTAGAGATACTCACCATTATTGGTGCCCTCGCAGTCTATCTCCATGCCCTTGCAGTCTATATTTGTGCCCTTATAGTGCATCTCCCCATCGTTCCCTCATAGTCTATCTCAGTGCCCTCAACTCACCCTTGTAGTCTATCTCCATTCGTAGTATATCCTCCCTTCGTTCCCTCATCTTACCCTCACACTCTATCTCTCTGACCTCATAGTATATCTCCCCTCTGTGACCTCAGAGTCTATATCCTCGCCCTCACAGTATATCTATGTGCCCTCGACTCACCCTCCAAGTCTATTGTCGTTCGCAGTCTATACATATTCCCTCAACTGATGATCTGGATTTATGTAGGAACACAATGAAATACAGAAATACACATAAACGCAGAGATGTAGTGGAAACAAGACTTCATTTCATTTATAACAAATGACTGAAATATGCTTACAGACAGAATGGAAATAAACTAGCTAGGGCGCTGGTAGCTTATCTCTGAGAAGAGATGTGGCTGCTACTCGCATCCGTGAGAAGATGATTACAATGAGGCTCTAGAGGCCTTTTTACAATAGACGAGAATGCCAAAAGTCATAGACATCCAGAAACCTAACCCTAGGAGATGAAGCGCCAAAAGTCATGTGGGCCCCGTTTGGGTAAGTTAGTACATCAACTTCTCGGGGTCGTAACTTTTGCATACGATCTCCGTTTTAGGTGTGTTATATCGTTGGAAAGGTATCGTCGAGGAGATTCATTTTGGGGGATCAATCATGACTTCGGCTATCATTGAGAACCTCGATCTCGAAGAACCTTCATTTAGGCCCTCAAAATGGCCCCAGAAGTTAAAACCTGCTAAAAATAGTAAATTGCCAAAATTGCCAGAAAACTA
>ML778037.1:307741-320024 GCA_009831015.1 Picea engelmannii
TCTAGCAACGAAACTGAGACTGTTTCTTCTTCCAAAAAGAAGATTGAAATTCTCCCCAGACCTACAGAAAACAAAACACAACCCGAAAACTCTGATTTGGAAAATTTAACCAAAGTTGTACAAAAATTATCTAATCAAGTTATAGATTTAAAAAGGTCGACTGAAGAAGCCTCTTCGAGTAAAGGACCCTACAAACTTCCTTTCCGAAAGCCTTTTCCCGCCAACCGGCCTAATCCTAACCCTGAAGGCTTGAACCTAGAAAGTTTGCAATGTGCTCTCCAGACAATTCTAGGAGCCCAAGATGACTTGATCCCTCCTGAAATCCCTCAAGATGAGGTCGAGCAGGAAACAACTCAAGAAGAAGAGTCTTCTCCAAATATCTTTGGACACTTCTCGGATAGTATCTTTCAAGCCAACTTCGAGACTGTTCACCCTTACAACACTAGGAGTAAGATAGCCAATAAACCTCCTGTCGAGAACACTACAACTTCACTTCCAAAGCCATCTAAATCAGTAGAAGCTAAACAAAGTAATACTGGCCCTAAATTAGATTATGATGTTGTTGAAGATCTTAAAAAATTACGGGCTAACATTTCTATTTATGAGTTGTTGAAATTTCCATTTTTGTTACAGAAGATGTTGCAAAATATTTTAGACAATGGCAAGAATGGTAATTCTAATGGTAATAAGTTTGTGCAAAGCAAAGCTCCACAGAAGAGTTCCACTGAAAACAACCCTGATCCTCAAGATAAAGGAAGCCTTCCTGTAACTCCTGTAAATAGTGTAACTAATAATGTAAATAATAATGTAGATAAAGTAGCATTAGAAAATGCGAGTAAAAATCCACAAGCTACAACTCTAAGTACTCACAAGAATGTACCTCCTTTTCTTTTAACTTTCAAAATCTTCAACAGAAATGTGCATAATTGTATGGTTGACTCAGGAGCATCGTCAAATGTGATGCCTTGGTTAGTCTGCCAAAAGATTAACGCCGAAGTAGAACCATCTTCTTTGAAAATCATACAACTTGATCGAACAGATGTTAAAGTCATAGGCGAACTGAAAAATGTATTGATTAGATTATCGTCTAACCCAAAGGTTCATCGGGTTATTGATATAATTGTGGTAGATATTCTAGAAGTGTATGGTATGTTTTTGAGCAGGGACTGGTCGGAGCAGCTACATGGTTACTTCGCAATGGACTGGTCTCACTTCCGGCTTCCAGAAAATGGTAAGCCCAAAAAAATCAGGGTGAATCGTGAGCATTACCTCAAGTTCATAGTAACAGACTTGAATGACCCCAATGAACCATATACACCTCCGGCTAATTCACCCAAAGTCCAAGGGATGGACACCTTCTTCGGAAATTTCATGGCTGAAGTTTCACCTATCAACAATCCACAACAACAGTCCAAGATCATAGCATGTACGCAACCAACAGCTTCTATCGAATAGTCCCATGAGCCGGATGGAAATCAAATTTGGTCTTTATATTTCGATGGTTCCAAGTCTAAAGAAGGAGCTGGTGCAGGCTGCATCATCATCGATCCGACAGGTAATAAGACATTATTGGCTTGTAGATTAGAATTTGAATGCACTAACAATATTGTGGAATATGAGGCTTTATTGCAAGGTCTCAGAAAAGCCTTGGACATGAACATTCAAAATCTAGTTGTATTCGACGACTCTGAGATAGTAGTCAGGCAGGTAAGAGATTCTATATACTGTCTCTCCCCACATCTCAAAAGTTACCAGTATGAGGTATGGAGTTTAATGAACAAATTTTCTTCTTTTAATATAAATTCCATTCCTAGATTAAATAATGCTGAAGCAGATCTACTTGCTAATGTTGCCTCTAAACTTCTTCCTGTAGAAGGCTTATCCCCAAAAGCATTCTCCGTGGAGCTATTGTTTCGACCATCTGTTCCTGACAATATCACGAGATGGAGAGTATTTGACGATGATCAGCAGATCATTAACTTTATGCACATGGAAGAAACCTTTCAAGGCACTGTGATAGATGAACAAACACATGACGACAATTTGCACGACTTTACGGTAATACCTAATCCGAAATCTCCTGAGGCCCTATCGGACATGGTAAATTTCATACCCAAATATGTTGTTAGACTAGAAAATTTTTATGATTTTGAAGATAAATTTAAAAAGACAGTCAATTGTAAAACCAACAGTTCCTCATTGTCTTATGAAAAAGTCAATTTAGGAACTAGTGAAAATCCTCAGTGTATCAACTTAGGCTTGGGATGTTCTAAACAAGAAAAAGCTTCTTTTGTTAAATTGTTTAAAGAATTCAAGGATGTCTTTGCTTGGACTTACGAAGATCTTAAAACATTCGATCCTAATATTATACAGCATGTCATCCCGATGAAGCCCCAAACTTTACCCTTCCAACAGAAACTGAGGAAAATGCATCCTAAACTAGAACCGACCGTACAAAAAGAATTGAATAAACTCCTTAGCGCTAAAATAATTTTTCCTGTTAGACACACTCAATGGGTATCCAACCTCGTCCCAGTGCGGAAGAAAAATGGAGAAATTCGACTTTGTGTCGATTTCCGAAACCTCAACAAAGCGTCTGATAAAGATAATTATCCTATCCCTCCTATGGAACAGATCCTACAACAAGTATCTGGTTCCGAGAGGCTATCCTTACTAGATGGTTTCTCTGGATACAACCAAGTCTTGATGTCTCCATCAGACTAACTAAAAACTACCTTCCGTACCCCATGGGGCACTTATGCTTATCGCAAAATGCCCTTTGGATTAATTAATGCCGGTGCTACCTTTCAGAGAGCAATGGATATTGCTTTTAGAGGCTTAATCAATCACTCCGTAGTAGTCTACTTAGATGATGTGACCGTTTATTCTAAAAACAAAGACGATCATCTAGCTCACTTACAAGCCATTCTGCTATGATGTCGTAAATACGGCATCTCCTTGAACCCCAAGAATTCCATCTTTGTAGTAGAATAGGGTAAACTACTAGGATTCATTATGTCTAGTGATGGAATGATTATTGACCCCGAGAGGACCCAAGTCATCACTAAACTTCCCCCACCTACCTCCAAAAAATCCATGCAGTCTTTCCTGGGCCAGATTAATTTCGTGAGAATATTTGTCCCCAGTTTCTCCGAAATGGTCAGGCCTCTCCAGAACCTGATTAAGAAAGACACCCAATATCACTGGGGACCCACAGAAAACCAAGCTTTCAACGCTATAAAGAAGGCCATAATAGACACTCCGTCTCTCATGAGCCCTGATTTCTCTCAAGACTTTACACTCTATACTTTTGCCTCTGATTGTTCCTATGCCGCAGTCCTAACTCAGAAGAAATCTGAGAACAACGAAGTACCTATCGCCTTTATGAGCTCTGCTTTCAAAGGTACTGAGCTTAACTACCCAGTGGTCGATCGACAAGCCTATGCTGTCTTCAAGGCAGTTAAGCATTTCCGGTCATATCTTTTGAAGTCAAGGATGAAGGTCATTGTCCCCTACCCTGCCATTAGGAACTTGTTAGTGCAAAAGGAGTTAGGAGAGAAAAGAGCCAACTGGGTCACCTCCTTGCAGGAGTTTGACTTAGAAATCACCCCAGCACAGATCGTGAGAGGCCAAGGGTTGTGTAGATTGGTAGTTGATTAAGAAACTAAATAGCAAGAAGATAGTGATACGTCAGAGAAACGCTATCAGAACTTGATTTGTTGTGCACAAAACCTCGTAAGTCCTTGGTACGACGATATTAGACACTGCCTTCAACATGGATCAGCACCCCGTCACCTTGACCTAGCCAAAATAAGAGCATTGAGACTAAAGTCCGCCTTCTTTCATCTAGTTAACGGTATACTGTTTCATCAGAATTTTGATGGCGTACTGATGCGTTGTCTTGAAAAGGACGAAGTAGAAAGAGTCTTGCTTGAGTTGCATGCAGGAGAAGCTGGTGGTCACTTCGGTGGTGACACCACTGCTCATAAGGTTTTAAGAGCCGGTTATTACTGGCCAACACTTTTTAGAGACGCCCATGCCTTATTCCGTGAATGTATCATTTGTCAGAAAGCATCAGAGCGATTGCAAAAACCAGCCTTTCCCTTGCAACCCGTTTCAGTCGATTCTCCTTTCCAGCAATGGGGCCTTGATATCATTGGTCCTATTAACCCTCCATCCTCACAACAACACAAATATATTGTGACAGCCACTGATTACTTTACTCGATGGTCTGAAGCTGCCGCACTAAGAACTGTTAACACAAGTCAGGTGATCGCTTTTCTAAGATCGAATATCATCACCCATTTTGGTATCCCTGATTATCTAGTCTTTGATAACGCTTCATACTTTTCTTCTCTTGAAATGAGTGAGTTCGCCTTAGAGAAAGGAATAAAGCTAAAGTATTCTGCTAGTTACTACCCCCAGGGTAATGGCTTAGCAGAATCGACCAACAAGAACTTGATCAAGATTATCAAGAGAACCGTGGCTGAAAATCACAAGAACTGGCACAACGCACTGCTGAATGCACTGTGGGCTGATAGGGTAACACCCAAAGCCACTATAGGTAATTCCCCCTTTTTTCTCGTTTATGGCAGAGAAGCCATTCTGCCACCTCATATTCTTCTTCCTTCGCTCCAATTGTCACAAAAAGTTCAAGAAGAAGATTGTCCCCCTTTAGAAAGTCGTATCAATGCTTTGATGAAGTTAGAAGAAATAAAAACCCAAGCTAAGCGCAAATTAGATCAACATCAACAACTGATAAAAAGCTGGTTCGATTCTAGTTCTACTTCTAATAGGAATTTTGAAGTAGGCGATCTCGTCTTAAAGTGGGACAAACCACACGAAGGGAAGGGTGAACACACCAAGTTTCAAAATTTGTGGCTTGGGCCATTTTTGATTGCTGAAAAGTTGGGTCCTAGTTCCTTTCGTTTACAGAATCTTGAAGGGCAGCTTGACACCTATCTGGTGAATGGCCAAGCCCTAAAAAGATACTTCGCTTGATTACTACTCTTGTATATTATGTAAATATTTCCTTTTGTCTTTATTTTTGCCTTTGTTTTCGTTTTGATTTTGATTTGAATGATCAGTTTTGAGTGTTTTTTCTAAAACATATGCATGCCTGTGTACTGAGCTATTTAGACAAAGACCATAAGAAAATCTCTTCGCTGAAATAACTTCTGAAAGGTTGTACGAACATCAATGATATATTTATGAAACTGATGGAAAATTTTGTTGTTTGAAAGAAGTTTACTAATTTCAATCTCTGAGAAAAGTTTGTCATGATCATCTATTATCTTTTTACGCTGTCCCTTTTCCGTAAAGGAATGACTCAAAAGGATGTCTCCCTGTCATAGTAAGTTGTTTTAGAAATAAAACATTTCTGGAGCTGAATAAAGGACGGTATCAAAATTTCTAATGAGGTCTGAAAAATATGATAAAATACCAATATTTTTCAGCGTCACCCCGCTCAGCTATATATAAAAGAAAAAAACAAAATAAAAATGTTAATAAGAGCTGTGGGAAGTGTTTGTAAACCCGCCGGGATACTGAACAGGTCCGCTGGCAGCGAGTAAATGCAAGCATGGCGCCAAGACAACTTTGTCGGGGTAATGAACAGGCCCGCTGGCAGCGAAGCAATGTCGGGTACACGAAAATCTGAAAAAATATAAGAAACCTCTTTTAAAGACCTTTATTCTGATCTAGAACTTCCTGACAGGATAAAGACGTCCGAGTGGGTTAAATGGAAACCCTGTCGAGGCTATGGACGCCTGCTGGTAGCAGTGGCCATGCCAACAGTATCAAATATTTTATCATTAATATCATGACTTACTGATCTTAAGACTGTTATTAGTTTGTATCTTTTAAAACATCACTGGAAAAGATAGTAAAAGATGATGTTTGTACAATTTTCTGGTTGTTGTTTCTGAGTTGAAATTTTCTTTGTCATCCTAATCTGAATTTGTTTCTTTCGACAAAGATAACTGCTTCTCCCAGTGTGTCGCCATTGTTGGCAGCCAATTCAATTTTTTCAATTTCCCTAAAAGCTGCCTACACCCATGTCTCTTGAACTTCAAATTTCTGTCGCATTTTGCAAACAGAAGACATTTTTATTTCATGCGACATTTGCAAATTGGTTTCAATTCAGTTTTCACGACTGAAAGCGTGAAAACTCCTCCATCGTTACTTGGATTGTCATGATATTCTCATTGATATTCCGGTTGGTACTTACTTTTGGTTTAGTATTTAGTGGCTGGAATGATTTTCAAACTATGTCCATTTACCTACTTTCACTTTGATTGCGCTACTTGATTTTTGTTTAATTGATAAGGCATTGAGCATGTTAATTATACTTGATTTCATAAGGGTCATGGTTAATCTTGTTCTATATGATGTGATCCTTAAGCTCTTAGCTTGTCGATCTTATAAAATCATTGGTCACAATGTTATAAAACTTTGATTATATATTGTGCAACAAGTGCATGGTAACATATGAGTTTAATTTTATATTGAATGGCAATAGATTGAAGTTATACATGGCGCGTTGGTGAAACATTTGGATTTTTGATTTAATGGTTTCAATTATTTCAATGGCACATATTAACTTTGGGTTTGATTCTATATTGAATGTCCATGGTTTCAAACGATACAATGGTGCCTTGGTATCACTATCCACCGTTTAAATCCTTGTGTTAGCCGATTAATGTGGTTTGAGTGCTGTCATAATTGATTAAACAGTGTTGTACTGTGCCATTAATGTTTTTCATGGCGGTGAACTAACTCACCACCTTCGCACGCGCATATTGATTCGCCTCCCCTTTGAACACTTGCAGCTGTTAGCCCTATCGATTTTTACTCCTGTGTATTGTTGTGTGTTTACCCGAACCCTACCATGCACCCGCACCATGGCTTCGGTCGTAAGGGCTGAACCCAATGGTAGCCAGGCATTGTTGACGTTCGATGGTGCTTACAACGACCTTGAGGAATTCAGATGGCTCCCGTTCATACAGAAGTTTGATGGCTATAACCCTAGTGTGGCTCGACAATTTGCATTAACCTTTGATGGCTGCCGAGCCAAGGTCAGGGATGTGCAGTTAGAAATTGATGAGCATTTTCTCAGTTTGGCTACCGATCTGCCTGCTACTGGACAGAAATGGTCAAAAAATTGCAAAGTGGAAGATGTCCCATGGACATTACTCTTCCAGTCACGAGGAGTGAGCTCTTGTGACAAAGGTTTGCCCGCAAATATGCTAAAGCAACGATGGCAAGACCTGCTGATGATAACCAAACAATTTATCACCTGCGAGGGCAGGTATGGTTTCGTTTTCTTGTACCACCTTTGGCTACTGATGGTTTTCATGGGCTATGAACTTAATATGCCTTACTACTTGCATAGGAGTCTGTTTAAAATGTCTAAAAGGTATAAACGAAACCAGGCCGATAACAACCTATTTCATTTTGGGTTAATTAAAATGCTCGTGGTTTGTAAGTTTGGGTTACACTGAGACTGTTGGGATGATTTTCTTAAACGTAATGATTTTGATGGCTCAATCCCACCACAAGTTGATAAACCTGTGGTGAGCGAGAGAAAGTTGGTACCCCCTGTGCCTTACAGTGCTCTGCTACCTACACCCCTACCCGACTCACCTGTTGACCTACCCAATTCTGCGACCGAACATGTTGAAGTTGCTAAACCCGTGGCTAAGAGGCCTAAGGCCAAACCTACTGCGAATTCTAAAGGTAAGAAGAATGCCCGATTAATCTCTCGCATGGAAAGAAACAAACCAGAAGCACCTGTCAACCCTGACCCTATTATGGTGAGTGAAGATTCTGACTCAGAGATTGAACGTTACCTGGCAAGTGAGTATCCCTATTCAGAAGGTCTGTGTGACAAACCCTCATATGATTTTGTCAAAAACCTACCACCATTCTTGCAAAATGATCCTAATTTTCCCGTCATCAAAATTCCTTGTGAAACCCCCGGTGACTCTTCAAAACCCTCTCCTGCTCTAGCCGAACCAGCTGCTCCACCATGTGATCAGTGTGGCTCATGGTTAGAAAGGTATTACCTTGATGTGCCAATGCTGCAGTCTAGAATTCATGCTCTGGAGGATCAAGTTGCAAATCTCACCAGTCAAAAGGAAAAGATGCCATCCACTGATAAGAAACAGTGAACAACAGGTTTGATTTTGTTTAAGAACGTGGAGTCGGCTACAGTGGTCATCAATTCAAAATTGGCATAGCTCGAGTAACCTCACTGGTATGACTATCACCTGTTTATATAATAAACTAATGAGCTCTGTTTACCCCGTGGATTTGCCTTGACACATAAGCATGCATTATTGTATATAATTTTGATTTGATAAATTGAATTTCGTCATTGTTTTAAGTTTCGATTGGATTTGGCTTTGATTTGATTGATCGTGGGATAGATTTGATTGTTTCGATTTGGTTTGAACTGAATACTCTGTCAATTATTGAAGTTGTTAATATCTTTTTTAAACACAGATTGTTTCGGGTATTTCTATTTTAAACACAGTCACTGTTTCAATTCGAGATTGGTTATATTCTATACGATATGGTGGCAATAATAGTTAATTGTTATATTCCATACCATTCTGTTAATGCGTAACTAAATTGCGAATAGATTCGAATCATGACTGATATATCCAACCTGACGATTCACTTTTTTTTTTGACCGCGTTATCAGCTCGGTTCATATTGCAACAAATATATTGTTAAATTTGGTTTGGGAACAAAAGTGGTCATGCCCAGCATTGCGATTTGTTTGACTCAGTCACAATTCGATTTGATTGTTGTCCAGTTTGTGGTTATCACTGTTGTTGATGGTTACGATCATTATGTGATCCTATCTGATTGACTATGTAAACGCTCAACGATTCCAATCTATGGTGAAGTTTGATGCTGTTATGAATGTTTGGCAATAATCGGATCAGTTTTTCCATATGGGTATTTGATTGAAACAATATGAATCGTATGCACATTACTACAGTCGTAACAAATCATTTTCGATTACATTCAGTTATGATTGTATCAATTATGATTGTGTTAAACTAAATTGTATCTTATACAATATGATTCACCATTGATTTAATTTGATATGAAACAGTCCTATTATGGTTTGACTATATTTTATGACAACTGAAGAAACAGAGTATTTTTAGCCTGTCTTGTCTGAATCACTTTTCCATTTGGTTTAAATTTAAATGATAAACTCATTAGAATTATAGTGATTCGTTTTGGATATTTATTAAAAGAAAATTAAATTAAATTGGATTGTTTTAAAAAAGATTTCATTTGATTGCTATCTAGTCCTGTGTGCTATTTTAGACTAGCTACAGAAACAGATAATTCTGTAGCTAAGTCTGTAGGATCAATTTTTTAGTGTTTTGTTATTGAAATATCTCTCTAATTTGATAATTGTGTCCCATTGCAGGTAAATTCGAAATTGCAGTTGAGATTATGGGCAGTTAGGGGATATTCCAAAGATTTCACTTGCATTTTAGTTGCTTAGTTTAGTTGATTTTGGGATTGTTCCCAGATTATGTAAAACAATTTGATATTATCCACAAGGAGGTTTTACCTTGTGAAAAGACTTATATATACTTATGATTTTTGTAATAATCATCATCCTCATTCGTGGAAGAACAAGTATATGGAGTTATAATACAGACTGAAGCAGAATTTGGTGTTTTGTCACAGCTTTAGCTTCTCAATATATCAATATTTTGTTTTATGTTGTGTGTATCAATTTGTTTATGGTTTATGACTACTTTAGCTATCTAAATCATGTGCAAATGATATAATTTTGATCACTGTTATCCATATCTTGTCTCTTCCAAATAGATAAAAGACATAACAATTGTTAATTCAGTTTGTGAATGATAGGTTTATCTTCTTCATGAATTGAATTGTTATATATAAGTTTTTTCATAACATGTTTCCCTTATTGCAGAAATTTATAATCATAAGATTGTTATGATTTTCTTTTATGTCTTATTTGTCCTGTAAAACACTTCAAGGAGCAGCACAACAGATCGTTTACGAGAAGCTTACGGAATAACCGGTGCGAGTTTCCCTCCTCCGATCAGCTTAGAAGTCATCATACGCAGGGAAGACTTGGAGCGTTTCCAGGTCAATTAGTCTTCTGCTTACTGTTTTCATTAAGTAGTTTAATTTAGATATTAGTTTAAGTTAGAGTTAGTATATTAGATCGTTTAATTTCAGTAGTTTTATTTCTTTTTCATAAAATATAAAAATCAAAAAGAGATTCTTGGCTGTCTTAAGGCAGCAAACACATGAGTTTTGCAGGTTTTAATTAAATCTGTAGGCTGTTTATAGTGTACATTTGTGAATAAGTAATATTGCAGCTGGTAATTAGATAGTTGATTTGAGTTATTATAATAGTAATTAGTAGATTGTACATAATAGTTAGAATAGTTAGATTTAGTTTTAGTTTAATTTAGTAGTTTGTTTTAATTAGATTAGTGTATTAGCTAGTTTTTAGTTAAGTTGTCTTATTAGTTTTAGTTAGTTTAGTTTCTTTTATTTAGTTTTAGTTAGTTTTAGATAGTTTTAGTTAGTTTTATTTGTTTTAGTTAGATTAGTTTAGATTAGTTTTCTCTTTGGTTTTCTTAGGAGACCTTAGAGCGGCCAACGGAGCCGTTAAACTCGTCAGGGTGGTTCATTCCAAATGGCTTGGGTTATTTAGACAACCCCGGACCGGTTCCACTCTCTCAATTGACGGATGGACAATTTCGCCCGTCAACAAGTTGTTTGCCTTATCTGCTTCAGAATGGACATGAGCTGAATCTTCTTGAGAAGCCACAAATGGCATGGCTATGTCAATGGGACATAGTGGCTGGAATCCCAGGCCCACTTGAAAGGGGTTGTGGCTGGTTGAGATATGGAGAGCCCGGTTGTAGCTATGTTGTACATAGGGGAGGCTCTCATCCCATGTGCGTGGATGCTTTGAATTGTACATGCGCAAAATGTGTACGATCATCCGGTTGACGACCTCTGTCTAGCCATCAGTTTGCGGATGGAAAGTTGTGGACTTGGTGAGCTTGGTGTCCAACATTGACCAGAGGCTGGACCAAAATGTACTGAGCAACCTACTGTCCCGATCTGAGATGATAGACTGTGGGATCCCAAAGTGTACCCACACTCATTCAAAGAAGAGTTTAGCAATGGCTTCTGTTGTGATATTCTTCTTGCAAGCCATCATAATGGACATCTTCGAGAATCGTTCGACGACCACAAAAACACAGTCATTTCCATGCTTAGTAGAAGGAAGGCCCGACATGTAATCCGTAGAGATGGATTCCCAAGGTCGACTGGGGGTAGGAAGCGGAGTATAGAGGCCTTGCTTCTTGATGGTCGGTTTGGCATTGGCGCAAGCAGTGCAGGACTTGATGTACTTCCCGACATCTTGTCAAAGGTTCGACCAATAGAAATACTTTTTCAGTACTGCCATGGTTTTCTCGACCCTGAAATGCCTAGCGACTCGACTGTAGTGCGCCTCCAAAATCATCTTGGCACGCTCGCTTGAAGGAACACAAAGGTGTCCCAAGTGACAAAGCAGGGCATCCTGGAGGTGAAAATTGGGAACTTGCTTACCCTCCAAGAGTGTATTGTATGTGTGGCCAAATTCTGGATCACTTGTGTAGAGAAGCGGCCAATCGGAAGTCTCGTGCCCACAAGAGTTGAGCACAGTGGTTAGCGCCATGATGGGTGGTCAACTGAGGCAGTCTGCAACATTATTGGTGCTGCCTTTTTTGTACTTAATTTTCAGATGAAACTGTTGCAGGTATGTGGACCACTTCTGATGGTGATCGTTCTGCAACTTCCCTTGTGTCTATATGAACTGCAGGGGTCGGTGGTCTATGTGGATGACCATTTCCTTTCCCAAAATGTAATGCTTCCATTGCCGACAATCCTGCACAATGGAATACATTTCTTTGTCATAAGTGGGATACTTCCGGACTGTGTCGGAAAGTGTCTCGCTGTGATATGCCACTGGATGCCCATGTTGAGTAAGGACTTCCCCAATAGCATAGTCAGAGGCATCTGTCTCGATCTCAAATGGTTGTTGCAAGTCTGGTAGTGTGAGCACTGGTGCAGAGAAGAGGTGATGTTTCAACTCCCCGAATGCCTTCTATTGAGATTCAGACCAAAAGAATTTTTCTTTAGCTCCTCCCTTGGTGACTTGACTCAAGGGCCAAGTGATATGAGAGAATCCCAACACAAACCTGCGATAGAAATT
>ML778037.1:323894-338633 GCA_009831015.1 Picea engelmannii
GAGGAGATTCATTTTGGGGGCTCAATCATGCCTTTGGATATCATTGAGAACCTCGATCTCGAAAAACCTTCATTTAGGCCCTCAAAATGGCCCCGGAAGTTAAAACCTGCTAAAAATAGTAAATTGCCAAAATTGCCAGAAAATTGTTTTGAGCCAGTCGGAAAAGGTGGGTGGCCACCGATATCCACCTAGATCAACTGACCCTTGAATTCTATCTCCTCACCCTCACAGTTGCAGTCAATCTCCCCTCTGTGGCCTCGTAGTCTATATCCTCACCCTTGCGGTCGTAGTCTATCTCCCCTATGTGTCGTGGAAGTCTATCTCCTCACCCTCACAGTCTTCTTTGTGCCTTCAGTTTGCATAGTGATCTCCTTTCCCTTGGTTGCATGCATAATGATATGATCAGTAATGGGTTTTTTTTTGTTTTTTTTTTATTTTAATTTTAATATATCTTATATCATTTCTATTTTTTATAATTTTATTTATTTATTTCGGGTTATGCTATGTTATATATATAATATATATAAATATATTATTTATATATATTATATAAACATGATATATTACATATTATATAATTAAATATTATATTATATGATGATTATGATGAGGACAATGTCGATGATGATGAGTACGATGAAAACAATGTTGAGGATGATGTGTAATGGGTTAATGTCATAGTTAATGTGTTTAGGATCATAGGGGTTAGAGTTTATAGTGTTTGTGGTCAAAATGCATTAAGGGAAGATGACAACAATGATGACGATGACAATGACGATGATGATGATGATGATGATTATGATTTTTATGATGATGATGACGACGATGATGATGAAACCATATGGAATTATGTAATTAATCCACTGCCAACCGTGGAACAATCTACCGACATTTTTGTTTCTTGTGACCAACCAGTGGAGTGAAGGGATATTCAAAAATATATACTATATTAGAGGGTGAGGGTTGAATGTCCTTGAATATTGTATCATTCCTTGTGATCCATATAATACCCCATAATATGTGCAGGGGATTCATTCCTCCAAGTTGTTAATTAACTAGGTGGCAATGATTCTCAATAATCAATGGACATTGTTGAGAGAAGATAAAACTTCTGGAAAATATGTTCTTAAAAGCTCCATGAGAGCCTTGGTAATTGTAACCGATTACATATTGAGTTAACAAATGTAGAATCTTCTTCTAGTTGGATTTTTCCCATAGGGTTTCTCCAAGGTAATTATCTATGTACTATCATTTCTAATTGTAGTATTTCTTGCACCAAGTTCATGACATTTCCAATACTAAGATACCATTCTAATGGCACCCATATCCCACTCTAAGGATACTGACCTCCTATAGAGGGAATTTTTTGTGGTTTGTAGCATTGTGCATTGTCATTGGTCCCTAGAATATTCATCTAGGTCCTATGGGCCTCCCCAACCATTATCAAGACCTTTAGATCCATCACTATTGTCTAAGGCATTATAATAGCAACCATCTAAGCACACTGACAAACTTGATGGATTCCAAAGTCAAGGTTTGACAAATCACATTCGTAAGAGATAATATAATAGAGACATTATTACCTCATGGTGCCCTATTATATTGTTTGATGTGTCTTTGACCCTTATCTAAGTGGTGAGCACTAACTACCTATTGTGAGGCATGTGCTTCCATACACTTATTATAAGGGTGTGTGACCACCCATGCTAAGAAAACAACCTTTATGATTTTTCCTAATCAACATCACCCTTATGAGTGTATGTTCTCCCATGAGAGGAAAACATGTCAATTTTTTAATAATTCAAACCCTGGTGTGTACGAGAACAAACCCTAGTTTTTATTGACTCGGTTTACCTCTCATGACCATTGTGTCTTATAATATATTAGTTGAAGTTGCAACTTTAAGAAAGAAGTGAGTTTCTTGTCAGATTGTTAGACCTAAACAAAAAAAAAAATCATTTAAGGTAGGCCAATTCGTGACACCATGTTGAAAACCCATCAAATATTTGTTGAATTGAAAAAGGGATTTGGAAAAATCATTGCTCTAATATTAAATTTGACTAGCTTTATGATAGGGTAGATCAATTCCCCATATTTTATATGTTATCATAACCCGATTTGGAGTATGATTTCTTTAATTTAGATGGTGGAAGCCCTTTTTCACAATGCATTTTCTTTTGTGTTGGTTAATGATGTCTTATGTGATGTAACTATCTTGCAAAAATATATAAGGAAAGGCTACTCACTTTCCAAGGCTACTCACTTTCCCCCTTTACGTTTTGTAATGTCCCTTTCCAAATAGAAGCTCCAGAGAGGAGGCTTAATGGTCTAAACCGCCCTGTTAGAATGTAGCCAAGTCCAAAGAGGGCTAAACGGGGTTACTATAGGTCACTCCAGTCACAGGTGTTATATTCGGAAAGTGACATTGAGCTAAAAAGGGTTAAAAGTTCTTTTAAGTCATTATGAGCTAAAATAGAAGTCAACAATGAATTAGGGTTTCAATAGTGATTTAGGGTTTTGGAAGTCAACAGTGAATTAGGGTTTCAACATGATTTAGGGTTTTGGAAATATATAAAGGAAGGTTCAGTGACCTAATTCATCATTATGTAGATTATGACTTGTCATTGAGGAGAGAGGTGCATCTCAGGAGAGATAGTTCAATGGATTCCAGGAGGAAGACACCAGTTGGTTGGTTTCGGTGTTGAGAGACACACCCTAGTCACTAGGGAGATCATTCAGTTCTTCCATTATTCTTTAGCAGCAGTTACACAGTGTTCAGCAGCAAGGGCACATTCATCCAGAGTGAGGGCACATCTTCTAAGAGGGTTTTTAGTCGACTTACCCCATCCATGGGGAATTCTGACATATCTCTTCGACCCATTTGAAAGGAGGGCAAGGCACATATTTTTCCTGGTTCCTCATTAGATTCTGATGGTGGAATCACTAGGACACATTTTTCTAGAAGAAGAGGGGCGCATTCTCCCAGGGGTATCCATTAGGGGTCTAGACTCATCAGCAGAGGGGTCCGACAGATACTAATACTAAGGACTAGAGAAGGGCGCATCATTTGGGACAGTTTCCAGTCCTTTCCAAGAAGTACAGCTCCTAGGGTGAACTTTCCAGACTTCTAGCAGTTATCGTCAGAGCTTCCATAGTCCCATCGCATCCATTAATTCCGTAGTGCTACCATATTTCAAGTATTATCTTTAGTTTATTATTTGTATTCCAGATAATATCCTTTGTCTATTGATCTAGTCGAGTATTGTCAGTTTATTCTGCCGCATTCAACCATTTTTGTAATCCACAAAGATATCATAATATAAACTTTGCAGTCCTTTGTCGCATTTATTATTTGTATGATCATTTATATGTTGTAAACCATTGATCCTACACATATTAGCAACATTTCCTAGACTATCCAAGTCAGGAACATTACAGTGGTATCAGATTTTTAGTCCTACCAACCTGTGACTAAAGACAATGAGTGCAACAGAAGACCCAGATGGTCGTGAACACGTAGGTGATGAATATGTCACTTATAGCAGGCATAAGGAAAGAAGGCATAGGCATGATTTCCCCCCTTTTCCTCCTAGCTCAGAGGAAGAGGAAGAGGCATACAGAGAAGCAGAGAGAAGGGCAAAGCATGAGGCTGAGCATGAGGAATAGAGGATGCTAGGAGACAGATATGAGTGACCAAAGGGTAGTGGAAAGGCCCTCATATATCCAGAGACAACTTTCATGCAGGTTATCAATGATATGCTATCTAGTCAACAGACCATGTCTCAGTCCTTGGCAGAGGTGATTGATAGATTGGCTAGAGTGGGCACCCCAGACACACAAGTCCTGCATACAACACAAGGGAACTTAGGAGTAGGAAGTAGATCCCAGTCACCCTATCGCACATACACCTCTGTGAGTAGGATTCCCAGACCCTTGTTTCCCAGTTTCCAGAGGGCACCCCTGGTAGCAGCACCGCCACTGATAGCACAGAGGCCACCCACTCATCCAGATGACATTGCAGAGTATAGGAGGGAGTATGCAGCATTGGGTCATGACTTTCATCAAGACATGACCTTAGTCGAGTACTGTGGACTCATACTTAGGAACCACCCCGGAGAGACATAGAGGGGAGGACCACAACAGCAGTAGGGGCATAACCTCGATTTCATCCAAAATTTTGGGAAACTCACCATCCCTTCTTTCGACGGATCATCCAAATACACCACTAGAGCTTGGGTACAAAAGCTAGACACGTATTACAAGCTCAACCAGATGACTGAGACAGAGGCCATCAATTTCATGACCTTACACTTGGAGGGTGAGGCACATGATTAGTGGTATCATGGAATAGTGACATAGGGTCATAGTCACATCACCTCCTATAGGGAGTTTACAGATAGGCTCATGGACAGGTTTGACAGGAAGGATCCCGAGATACACTTCAGTGATCTAGCCTAGTTGAGACAAACTGGCACAATAGAGGTGTTCATCACAGAGTTTCAGCGGGTAGCCATGGAAATGACAGATATATCAGATCCCAGGCTAATCATGCTATTCACAGAAGGACTCATAGATCCTTTGAGAGGATGGGTGAAGGCATACAAGCCTCCCACTTTTCAGGATGCCATCCTTTGCACTCGATATTTGGAAGACTCAATGCCAAAGACTAAACTTTCTCCAAACCATTTGTGCCTGAGAGGGATTGAGACAGGAATCCATTCTAGAGAGAATGGAAGGGAAAGGAGAAGTTGGATGATGATACTAGGTGAGAGATTACAAGGAATAATCTTTTCTTCAGTTGTAGAGATCCTTGGGTCTCAGGCCACAGGTGCATGGGAAAGGGAGAGATTCATTATATTGAGGTAGCAGCAGACAACGTGGATAGTGAGGAGGAGGAGAAGGACAGTGGATCCACTAGTTTAGAGAAGGATTCAGCACCAACAGAGGAGTAGCCTCCCTGTAGACCACCGACACTGGCAGGAGCCCATCCTCTAGTAGTCCCACAACCGCCAGAGCTGGCTAACAGGAGCAAACCAACAAAGGGAGGAGACATAGTGACCCTTTCTAGTGTTCCTAGGTGTGATACCCTCTGTATCAGAGGGATTATTTAGGGGCAATGGGAAATCACCCTGATAGATGGTGGGGCCACCAACAACTTCATCGACACTTCACTAGTATCGAGATAGGCACTTCAGATAGAGGAGTTTGAGAGGTTTGATGTTGCGGTAGCAGATGACCACACAGTGGAGTATCTAGACAGATTTCCAAACTTAGAGATGAAGTTAGGAAACTACACAGTGAGAGACACATTTTATGTGGTTGACCTATCGGACACAGATGTGGTGTTAGGAGTTCATTGGATGATTACCTTGGGAAAAATCACCACCAACTACCAAACCTTGGAAATGGGATTTAGAGATCAAGATGGGAAGAAGGTTGTTCTAAGAGGTATGTCGATAGGATCACCCAAGATAGTTTCATCCAATAGGATGGAGAGGATATTCATACATGGGGAGGTATCATATGCCATAGAATGCTTGATCACTACTTAGAAGGATTTAGAAGGTCACCAACAGTACCATACAGAGATCAAGAATTTATTAGGACGACATCGGTAGGTCTTTGAGGCAATTCCACCAGGGAGACCACCTGACAGGGGGTTTGAGAACACCATTGAGTTAGAGGAGGGGGGGAAACCTATTATCACCCGCCCCTATCGTCATCCTAGGAGGTTCAAGGATGAGATAGAGAAGGCAATCAAAGAATTGTTGGCGATGGGACACATCAGACTGAGAAAGATCCCATTTTCTTCTTTAGTTGTCTTAGTTATGAAGAAGGATGGCACCATGAGAAAGTCCATTGATTACCGAGCCTTGAACAAGAAAACCATCAAGAAACGATGCCCTATCCCACACATTGACGAGTTAATGGATGAACTGCATGGGGCAATTTTCTTCTCAAAAATTGATCTACGCTTTGGATATCATCAGATCAGAATCCCAGAGCAGGACATAGAGAAGACGACATTTCGATGTCATTTTGTACACTTCGAGTTCCTGGTTATGCCATTTGGGCTAACCAATGCACCCGCTACATTCTAGTCTTGCATGAACCATATATTCATGGATCAGTTAAGGAAATCAGTCTTGGTTTTCTTCGACGACATCTTGATCTATAGTCGGTCATTGAAAGAGAATATGAGGCACCTAGATGAGGTATTGATCATCATGGAGGCACAGTCATTATATGCCAAAGAGTCCAAGTGCGAGTTCGGTATGACATAGCTTCTTTACTTAGGCCACATCATCAGTGCATAGGGGGTACAGGTGCACCAAGAGAAGATCAGGGCCATTATGGATTGGCCGACACTGAGGAACGTGACAGAATTGAGAAGCTTCTTCAGGTTGTGCAGCTATTATAGGCAGTTCATCCAGGGTTTTTCTCATATTGGAGCACCGTTGATAGATATTACCAAGCATGGGGCCTTCATATGGACCGAGAAATCATAGTAATCCTTTGATCACATGAAGGAATTCATGGCCACTTGTCCATTGTTGGCACTACCAGACTTCACCTTGCCATTTGTACTAGAGTGTGACACATCTGATAAAGGGATCGGTGCAGTTTTGATGCAGGGAGGACACCCCATTGTATTTGAGAGTTGAAATCTTAGTCAACCTGAGAGGTTGTAATCCATTTATGACAAGGAAATTTTGGAAATCATGCATGCCTTGACCAAGTTCAGACAATATTTGGTGGGCAGCAAATTCATGGTCAAGACTGATCACAACAGGTTGAAGTATTTCCTTGAGTAGAAGGACCTCAGTGAGCACCAACAAAAATGGGTGTCGAAGGTGCAGGCATTCAACTTTCACATAGAGTATGGGAAGAAGAACATTGTGTTTGATGCACTATCAAGGATACCTACAACATGTTCTTTGATGGAGATTTCAGTAGATTGGAAATCCCACTTGTTAGTGGAATATTCCAAGAACAAGTTTTACTATGAAGTGATGGATAGGCAGATATAGGATGACCAGTATAGGGTCATTGACGATGTCATATTTTACAAGGATAGAGTCTACTTGGTGCCAGATTCAAGGCTCAAGAAGAATATCCTCACCACAGTTCATGATTCACCTCTAGCAGACCATCAGGGTTTTTTCAAAACCTATAGATAGATCAGAGAGAGGTTCTCATGGAAGGGCCTCAAAAATGACATTATCAGACATGTAAGTGAGTGTGTGACTTGCCAGCAGAAAAAGTCAGAGCATGCTCTTCCAACAGGGCTACTTAAGCCACTCCCCATTCCAGGGCAGAAATGGGAGAGTATATCTATGGACTTCGTCACAAGTCTACCCAAGGTCCATAGTAAGGACTGTATCTATGTAGTGGTTGACAAATTGACCAAGTTTGCTCACTTATATGCCATACCGACAAAGTACAATGCAGTTCAGGTAGCCAATCTTTTCTTCAGGGAGGGCTTCAGACTTCATGGGTTGTCGAAGAACATCCTCAGTGATAGGGAGAGTTGGTTCATAGGGACATTTTGGAGAGACTTGTTTTAGTTGGTGGGGACAGAGTTGACACCTAGCACCAACTATCACCCTCAGAAAGATGGGCATACCAAGATTGTCAACAAGTGGGTTGAAGGGTATTTGAGGAACTATGTAGGAGGACAGCAGAGAATGTGGGTAAAGTGGTTACATTTAGGAGAACATTGCTACAACATCACCTTCCACATGTCCATTGGTATGACACCCCTCCAAGCATTATATGGATATGATGCTCCCACTTTGGTATACTTGGTATTCGGGGAGAGTAGAGCTCCCAAGGCCAAGGATTGGATCATAGAGAGTCATTAGATTCTCAATTTGTTGAAAGAGAACCTACAGACGACGCAAAACTGGCAGAAGATAAGTGCGAACATGCACAGGATAGAGCACAACTTTGAGATTGGAGATTTGGTTTTCTTCATACTCCAACCCTACAGACAGTCATATATGAAGAAGAGTGGGGTTGAGAATCTCAAGCCTAGATTTTATGGTCCTTACAGGATCATGCACTGAGTAGGTGAGGTTTCTTATGAGCTAGAGCTTCCAGAGGGGAGCAAGATTCATAACATGTTCCACGTGTCTTGCCTAAAAAAGGCAGTGGGACAATTCGTTAGCAAATCAGAGGATCTTCCCCCATTGGATGAGGAGTGATAGTTGGATTTAGTTTCGAAGGAGGTTTTGGAGTTATGGGAGTGGAAATTGAGGAGCAGGGTCATCAGAGAGTGCTTGATCAGATGGAGAGGGATTCTAGTAGAGGACGCTACTTGGGAGAGTGAGTAGGTGTTGCAACACCCTGGACTAGTATTGCTTGAGGACAAGAAATTTCAGGAAGGGAGGACTGTAATGTCCCTTTCCAAATAGGATCTCTAGAGAGGAGGCTTAATGGTCTAAACCACCCCGTTAGACTATAGTCAAGGCCAAAGAGGGGTAAATAGGGTTACTAGAGGTCACTCCAGTCACAGGTGTTACATTTGGAAACTGACATTGAGCTAAAAAGGGTTAAAATCGATTTTAAGTCATTATGAGGTAAAAATAGAAGTCAACAATGAATTAGGGTTTCAGCAGTGATTTAGGGTTTTGGAGGTCAATAGTGAATTAGGGTTTCAGCATCATTTAGGGTTTTGGAAAGCTATAAAGGAAGGGTTAGCGACCTAATTCATCATTATGCATATTATGACTTGTCATTGAGGAGAGAGGTGCATCTCATGAGAGATAGTTCAATGGATTCTAGGAGGAAGACACTAGTTGGTTGATTTAGGTGTTGAGAAACACACCCTAGTCACCGAGAAGATCATTCAGGTCTTCCATCATTCTTCAGTAGCAGTTACACAATGTTCAACAACAAGGGCGCATTCATCCAGAGTGAGGGCACATCTTTTGAGAGGGTTTTTAGTGGACTTACCCCATCTAAGGGGAATTTTGAGATTTCCCTCCGACCCATTTGAGAGGAGGGCAAGGTTCATCTTTTTCTTGGTTCCTCATCAGGTTCCAATGGTGGATTCACTAGGATGCATTTTTCTAGAAGAAGAGGGGCACATTCCCCTAGGAGTATCCATCTGAGGTCCAGACTCATCAATAGAGGGGTCCAATAGATACCAATACTGAGTACTAGAGCAAGGCACATCATTTGGGATAGTTTCTAGGCCATTCCAAGAAGTACAGCTCCCAGGGAGAATTTTCTAGAATTCCAGCAATTACCATAAGAGCTACCATAGTCCCAACGCATCCATTGATTCCGCTGTGCTCCCATATTTTGTTTATTATCTTTAGTTTCTTATTTGTATTCTAGATAAGATCCTTTGAATATTGATCTAGTCGAGTATTGTCAGTTTATTCAGCCGCATTCGACCATTTTTGTAATCCACAGAGATATCATAATACAAACTTTGCAGTCCTTTGTCGCACTTATTATTTGTATGATCATTTATATGTTGTAAACCATTGATCCTACACACATTAGCAGGATTTCCCAGAGTAGCCAAGTCAGGAACATTACAAGTTTATTTCGTTGTTTTTGATGCACTTGGTTATCTTCTAGAGCTTTTCCAAGATCAAGGTTGAATATGTTGTATTAATATTCCAAGAAGTGCTAAGGTGATCAAGAACCATTTTATAAATGGCTATATTCTTTATATTTCTCTCTTGTAAGTTTTAGTTGAAGGTATGTTATAATTCTTAGATAATTATTATGTTGTAGAGCAAGTAGTGGTGAGTGATTTGAAATAGAACAATTGGTTGACTAGAGTGGAGGGGAAATTGGATTGGTTGAATCATCCCCAACAATACATGAGAAATTGTAGTATCACTATATATATAGTAATTTTCATCGATATAAATGTTTCCTGGTCTTCTATGTAGGTTTGGTGTCTATTAAATTTTTAACAAAAACTTAATAGTTCATTATTTAGATACATCCATTTTGTTAGTAAAATCACGGCTATAGAAAAAATATTCAAGAAAGACACATTTATCATGTACGTTATTGGTTTCTTTTTTCTTCCAAAATTAGGCATATAGAAACTTGAGTGCTTATAGGTTTTTTATGCTCTAAAACTGTGGTGGACCGTGAATTTTCATTAGTGGTTCCATGGAGCATATTTTCCTTTCCTAAAAAAGGCAAAGGCCTCACATAAAATAATATAATTGTTCATAGAGGAAGCATGCCAGGGAAGAAAATAGTGAGTACAATGATTGGTGAAGAACCTTGAAAACGATTGACCTAATACATAATTGTTAAAGGAAAATTTAGATCCAAAATAAATAGACTTTTCACCCTCAATGATGTGAATGTTGCTTCAAGTGATTTTAGGATTGGTGGTTCTTTTCCACTAATTCAAATAGTTTGGGTATCAAGGAAGAAGGTGGTTTCAACTCTTACTTAGTATTCGAATGATTTTATCTAGAGAGGATTTAAATTTTCTTGTGACTCTATTTTGACATGGAAAGAAAAAACACCTTTCAAAACCCTCTTTTATATTTGTGATGCCTTGACATTACCTTTTTGAGCCTTAAGTGTAATCTCATGAACAACATACTGCGCGGTGACTTTCAAGTTGCGGGTGGTCGACTGTTCTTGTATAACTTTAGTCGACTCCCATTGATCATCCCTCTGAGTTCTATGCCTCATAAATCCTTCAACTGTACAACTCCCCCATCTATGAAATTTTTTACTCTGTATGGTCCTAACCAGTGCATTCTGAGTTTTCCTGGGTGTTGAAGGGATTTACTGTCATACTTCAACACTAAGTCTCCTTCCTTGAAAGTTTTCTTCTTGATATAACTTTCATGATAACATTTGTCCCTTGATTTCTAGACTTCTTGGTGGAACCCTTCTAGGATTATATCTTCCTCCATGATCATCAGTTGATTCAGCCTATCCTATATTGCATCTCATTCTGTCATGTTCATAATTGCTTATTCGTGCAGACTGGGTACCAATAATTATAGTGGCACCACTACTTCTTGTCCAGATACCAATATGAATGGCATTTTTCCCATCAACTTCTTGCATGTGGTCCTGTATGCCCAAAATATTGTCGGTATCTTTAGGTCCCAATCATCCCCATTGACATTGCAGATATTCATCAGTGCATTTTCAAGAATTTATTTAAAGGCTTCTACGGTTCTGTTTTCTTTTGGATGATATGGTGTACACTTTTGATGATGGACTTCAAATTTCTCAGTCATAGCTTTAATAGTACTATTAATGAAGTGAGTTCCTTGGCCACTCATAAAAATACTTGGGAAACCAAATCTAGTGATCACTTGCTCGAACAGAAAGTGTGTTGTCATCTCTACGCTACAATCTTTGACTGGTACTGCTTTTGCCCATCTTGTCAGGTATTCTGTTGAGGTGACAATTAACCTCGCTCTTGTCCTCTTTGCTGGTGGGTGAATTAGTCCCACAAAATCTATTTCCCATTTGTAAAATACCTAAAAAGTTACCTATGGTCGCAGGGGAATCTCATCCCTTCTATTCGGTTTACCAACCTGTTAACACATAATATTGTATTATGATTTGAGATAATCTCCCAAAATACAATTGCTATAGGAGGGTTCCTGTACTTTTGGACAAATTGACTTCAAGTCATTTTTTCAGGGGTTTTGAGAAGGCGTTTGTAGTTATTGATGATTCCATTGTGTAGAAAACATCATAATATTTCCAACCATATATCTTGTAGCCCAAAAATATCTTGTAGACCAAGCTACGATTTAACGAAAGTGGTCAAAATTTCTCAAACTTGAATCACTTGACACCATACACTAGCCTCTAAGTTGTTTTGTAGAGAAAATGTCAATATTTGAAATTCACCACTAAAAAAAGATGTCATCCACTTGTCATCCACAATTGGGTTTCGTTGGTTTAAATTATGACGTGTTGATTTGCAGCTACATACAATGGTCACAATTTTATGCTACTTACAGTGCTCACGATTTTATTTTCTAAGACACTTTGGCATGTTCTCATTTTTCATTGTCTGACTAGTAGATTTCATCATGAAATTTTTATATTTTAGCAACTCCTTATTAATAGTGTATAAAAAAGTTACATCAACTACAAACTAGAGTTAATCACTACATCTAGAATTGTGTGTGATTATAAAAAATTGAGAGAAACAACATCAGATAAGAATACAATGTTATATTACTAACTTAACCTAATACTAGACTAAAAATATGACATTAATATATAGGCACAACATCATAGAAATAGAAAATTTAGAGAGCTAACAAGGTCGCTAAGGGATAGGATTGGACCTAAGAGGATTTTTTTTCCACTTTCTATTTCAAACATTAGTCCAACTGGTAAAGTTGTTATGAGTTGGTGGTTTTGTAATAAGGATTAAATTTACAGAAGGAATTGTAGGCTCAAATTAATATAGATTGATAATGACATATGTTTTTAATGTTTGAATTGTCTTATTGATAGAGTAATTTTTCCTCTTCTTAAAATACTTCTTCGTAAAATATTTTTCTTGACATTTCACATGAATTTCCATAGAATATACTAATTAGATCCAAAAACCAATGACATAACTATTTTGAAATATGGTAATGCACATATAATATATTATCAAGGAAAAAACAAACTACATGAAATTTGATTTGAAAGAAAATTTACAAGTTAAATGAGTATATGTAAATAAATAAATAAATAAACACACTAACCTTGCAAGTTCAAAATCCGAGCTATGTAGATCGAGAATTGGATTTGTTCAACCAGTGGGTGACGGAAAAAATAAACAGCTCAAACAAAAGCCATGAATAGTGTCGCAACTGTAGCAAATGTGTCACAAAGTCTCTTAAAGTCAGGTATATATAGATCGCTTATCGTTGATGTAGCAATGAAAATACCTGAGTTGACCTACAAAAATTCAACTAGTCTTTGCAAGCCATGTGTGTTATCAGATGTTTTTTGAGGTATGTAATGATCATCGCTATAGCGATGAAATTTCGTGGCAATAGTGAAGAAAATCCTGCCCAATTTAAAAAAAAAAATGAAAATAATGGAAACGTGGAAAATTTTCGTGGAATAATCCGCCCATATGTAGTAGTGCTTGAGTATTGCATTCACCCATTAATACTATCTCAGGTCAGACTACGAAGGGAAAAACACGACGACCAGATCAAGTGGATCATGGAAACAGCTGGAAAGACACACAATGGATTATGTTAAGCCCTAATATTGGCTCATTACCCCTTAATTGGGGCATATTATATTAGTAATGTTATTTTATTTATGTCAGCTTTAGGCCATTAGTTGTAATTATACATCCTAGTCTACTATATATACCAAGGAGACATTTTCATTTTGAATCATCTTGTACTTGAACATTTAAGTGGGGTAAAAGGAGGTTGCCCCCTCAAAGAGGCTTATTATCTGAAATTGTATCTTTTTCAAGGCATTGAGTACTTTTTCTGAGGTTTTTTCTGTGCTATATTGGCATTTGGTTCTTAACATATGGTATCAGAGCTCAAGGTCTTGGGGTTTCACTGCTACATCTGAGACACCTTGGAATTTTCGCTATAAATTTGTTTCTACAACGTGTCAGAAGAAACGGATTGGAGGATATTTAGTAGACAGATCAAGGTACGTTGGGTTAGAAATTCATCTCCTGAGGCCTTATACTTTCGGAGATACAACCTGTACAAGATAGGGTTCTGGAATCATCCTGAAATGAGTCATTGCGGAATTTTCTCTATAAAAAAAAATCTCGTAACGTTTCAGACCCTGAAGCTTGGAGGCTATTTACAGAAATTAGTAAGGTATCTGTGGTAAAAATTTCAACTTCTGGGTCATCTTAAATTTATAGATACACCCTATGTAAGATAGGGTATCTAACTAGTCCTATTGACTAGTCTCAAGAAGGTGTTCCAGGTAAAAAAATCATAACTTATTCCTAGAGTATTCAAACTGAGTGGGACTAGTTTCATTGGATCGTGGACAGTCTGTAGTATTTTTGGTGTGAGTTTCAGAATTTTATATCAATTATTTTGTGTGGTTCAAGCTATACAAGTGAGATCTCCTGGAAAGGACAAAAATCGGCAAGTTGTGGGGAAGTCACCGTAAATTCCACTTGGCACATCCAATTTTGATTAGACCTATGGCATTGCAGAGAAGAAATATGAAATAACTACATAGAAGAAAGTTTCATACCCAGAAGGGTTGAAACTTGGGAGATACAATAGAAGAAGTATTGTCTAGCAGAACCACCTCAAAATCAAGGTTCAGAAGTGATACTTGGCCAACATGCCACCAAAAAAGGGAACTTCTATACCAACTAAGCCTCCAGAAAATCCTACTTGGACTCTTGATGAAGGTGAAGAAATGCGTAGGGACATAAATGAACTACAAAAGAAGATGTATTCAATGGAAGCTAAGTTGGATACTAAGATGGATTCAATGGAAGCTAAATTGGATACTAAGATGGATGGTTTAAAAGGGGAGATCATGGAAGTATTGAAAAATTTTGTAGCAGAGAAGACACCTGAAAGTGAAAATGCATCCCATGAAATTCATGATGAGGACACAAGGAAGTTGAATCAAGAATGGAGAAACTCCAACTTTGGTTTGAAGACCAGCCATGTTCCTAAGATTGATATGAGGAAGTTTGATGGCAAGGACCCAATCACATGGATACTTCAGATGGAGCAATTCTTTGATCTCCATAATGTGCCACAT